>VZTF01001111.1:1888634-1936631 GCA_013397755.1 Cnemophilus loriae
CGGGCCGAGGCGCTCCCGCGGGTGCGGGGCGGAGCAGTCCGGCTCCCCCTGTGGGCGGGCGCGGGCGCGGTCGGCGCTGCGGGGCCGGGCCGGGCTCGGGCTCGGTCAGCCAGCGGAGGCAGCGCCCCTTTGTCCCACCCGGGCTGGTCCCCGCCGGCGCTCCCGCTTCCCGCTCTGCAGCCCCGCCGCGCCGCCTCCCGCTCCGCACGTAAGGGAAGAGCCGTCCGTCCTCCTGCCTTCCTTCTGTGCTTTTTCCCCTCGCTCTCGGGCTGCGGTTTCCCTGCAGTCGGGTGTCGGGGAACATCCCTGCATCGTTCGCCTGGATCAGATGGGAGTTGGATCCCACCAACCTGCCTGAAATCTGATTTCCGTTCATTCGCGATTCCTGTGCTGTCGGGGACCTGGTAAAGGGCAGTCCTGGGGGAGGATTCTGCTATAAAGTACAAGGTTCAGGGATGGATGTAATATAAAATTTGGGTTGGTTTTGGTTTTCTTTATTTTTTTTCCTAATCAAGGCGAATATTAATATGAAAGAAAAATTGGAAAAAAAAAACCTTTTGAAGCGAATTTAACTACTTTCACCTTGCACTAGTCGAGTAACTAAATGGTGATTAGTTACTGTGAAGGGTATGTGAGCACAGACTTTGTATCATCTGCTGCATCTGCGTTCAGGGATATTTTTCGCTGTTCCCTAGAATTACCCCAGAGGTGTGTGCGATGTTGTGGTCGAACTCCAAGCAGAGCCCAGGTGGGACTCTTGTAAAGCCTTGGTGAGACTGTCCCGAAGACTTGCCCTTGACTCCTCAATGGCAGAGCACAGCACAGAGCACTCAGAATGTCACGAGTCGTGGCTGTGTGTGACTCCCCTGGTGGGTGCCGTGGCGTGGCCGTGCGGAGGTTCTGTGCGATCAGCGGGGACTCCGGCACGCCGGGTTTCTCTCCATAGGCGGTTTTCACAACCGGCTTTGAGAGCTGCTCTTCTCCCGTGGTGCCTGGACGAACCTTCGGGATGAGAGCACACAAAGACCAGCCTGCCCTGGCCGCCTGGGCTCGGCGGCTCCCAGCCCCTGAGGAGGCCAGCCTGTGCGCCAGAAGCTCCCGCGGACTTTGCCCTGAGTTGACACGAAGGTCGTAGCTTGGGCTGAGTCAGGAGCATCCCGCTGCCCTTCCCTCGGGGTGTGTGTTGGCAGGGTGGCAGGTTTCAGGCTGGGGACTGGTGCTGCTGTTTCTTTCCACATTGCTGTCACCACTGCCTCTTGCTGGTCTGCTGTGTAAAACAGCACAGGTATGGCTTTCCAAACTCCTTCCTTTGAGTCCGTGTTGGCACAGAGTGAGTTAAAGGTATTTCACCTCCCTGTGAACAACAGCAGGGAATAAGGTCGGTGACTGAGTTGTGTGTAGGGGCGGGCATAAGCCAGTGTGCTGCTGTCGTTCCCACCCTGGTGAAGCTGCAGGGAAGGGACTGTTCTGTATCCGAGTTTCATCAGGTGTATGACCAGGAGCTTCTGAAGGGGACTGGCTGGTGGAGCCACTGGAGCAGAGCTGTACTATGTTGATGGATCCAAAACATCTCAGATTTAGAGATCCCTACAGCTCCCTTCTGAGAAAGGAAGGAAAGAAGGTGTCTCCAAATTTTGTCTGATTTAATTGGACTAATTGGCAACAGCCATACTTGATTATCATTAGCTTCTGAGAATAGCACAGCATGTTTGGAAATCAAGAAGTGAAGCTTTGGAACGTGTCTAGTCCATTGCTATGTGCTGGGGTTGAATCATGTCTGTTGGGTATCAGATGCAGCTCGGTGTGACACTGTGCTGACTGAAAGCTTACAGAATATCCCGCTTTGCTGCAGACAAACCTTATACATTCACGTTGCTGTTACAAAGACAGTAAGAATAAATAATGACAGTCTCTTTATTAAAAACCTTTGCCATGTTGTTGTGTCACCATCCCTTTCTGTATGAAAAGGAAAACTGATTCTTTTGAGTTTTCTTGCTAGGTCATGTTTCCCATTCTCTTGCTTTCTGTTTCTCTCTGCTGTTCTGAGTTGCTGCTACGTGTCTCAAGAGCTGTATCTTGTTTAGGTGCAGTTTGTTTGTTGGCTATATCCCGCTTTGTTAAGGGTATCATTGTGTGAGACCTTTTTTAGTCATTCTCATGTGATTTTTTAATGCAGTTTAATCCTTTCTTATCTTTTAGTGTAATTCTACTGCCCCGTATTGCATCAGCTTCTCATTCATACAGGTGGTTCTTTGAGCCTGTATTCACACAAACTGTATTTTGATGATTTCAGACAGTTTCCCCAACTTTTTCCCAACTCTCTTTAGAGTATTTCTGATGCTTATTACCAGGAAGCTTGGTGTCAATTGGAAGTTTTGTGAGTAAGCTACTTAGTAATCAAAATCATGGGGAAAATAATGGAACAGAAAGGAAAAACCTTTGCAGCCTGTTTGAGATGTACTCCTGGGTTACAGATAGCTGCTCCCTAAGAGCCATCTTTAAAGAAGTTAAAATTTAAAATTAGTTCCTAGTGACTAAATTGTACTTCCTCAGGTGACTTAGAATAGAGGGATCTTGGTGACAGTTTAAAATATACAGATACTTGCTCAAGACTATTTCCTTGAGCTTTGTATGTGGACCTGTGAGATGATTTGGAATGTGAGCAGTAGTGAAAAAAGGGTTAATTAAACTATTAGGAGAGCAGCACATTTGGTATTGGGGATTCATTACCAAGGCTTGATCTCCATCCACCTTGTGTGTCAATTTTGTTACAGAGTGATTTCCTTCTTCAGTATTTGAGTAATTATCCCAGTAGGACTTACACCTGGTTTCTTCATACCCTCTCAAAATGTCCAGCACCTTCAAACCAAATGGTCATATTCTGTTTCACTGTTTTTGTTTTTTCCCAAACAGGTGTAGCCTCTGAGAACACCTTCCCTTCAGGCTGTGATGGGATCAGTGTGGTGGTTGCTGCTCTGCATCCTCGTGCTGTCACCCACGTTTGCTAGGGGTGCCATCCGAGTCTATTACCTGGGGATCCATGAGGTGAACTGGAACTATGCTCCAGCGGGGAGGAACGTGCTTGCTAACAAGAGCATTGCAGATAACCAGTACGTTTGCTTCTAACAGAATTTAGTCTGGGGCTGGCTTTAAGCTGTCGTTTGATGTGTAATTTTATGCAAGTATTTTGGGGCATCTGAGCAAGCAAGAGACACACTCCCGTAGATTGTCATCTTTATGAGCTTAATGTTTAACTTGTTTTATGGTCCTGTGATAAAACCTGTGTCAGTGGGAAAAGGGATGGTTAGTCTGGAGTGTCCAGAGCCCTTACACTGGAGAGAAGTGTATGGAAGACAAACACGGAACAGAAAATAGAGCAGATACAGAACAGATTGTCCTAAAATCGCCCAGATTTTGCAATGCTCTATCCTGGAGTTTCATTTTGCTTAGTTCCAGCTGGTGGTCGGCTTGTTTATCCTGAAGCATGATGACTTTTCATCTTGATAGAGATGACTTCACACAGCCAGCTTGTTTTTGTTACAGTGGAATTTCAAGCCTTAGACTTAATGGGACTTCCTGCATGGGATTTTAGGGGCTGTTTGAAAAACATTTTTGTTTTTCTTGCAGAAGTAAATCTGGAAACTGCAATAATTGGTTCGAGTTACTACACAAACAGTGTTTTGGGTTTAGCTTTCAAAACATCAGACCTTTTTCTTTGGTCAGTGTTTTTTTGTGTGTGTGGTTTGTTTTGTTTTTTAATAGGTTTCCATAGCATTTTAAAGGCATTTGTGCTTTTTTTTTCCTTGCTCTCATTTTCTGTGGCAAATAGCTGGTATTTCTTGACCTGCTCTCAGTCCTTTACCCCTCTATAACTAACACTCAGGTTCAGACACCTCCTTCAGAAACAGCACAGCGGGAACAGGAAGGGTGTGCAGAAACATCAAGGTCTGTCAGTTTAGTGTGGAAAAGTCTCTGTTCTCTGGAGATGCTATGTAGGTGTAAATGAGTTCACAGGAAACACCCCAAAATTCAGGATTAATGAAGATGTTACCACTGACTCCTGAAGTGATAATGAATGCAGTGGATTTTGTTTGGTTTCTCTCATAACAAATGAAGAGAAGGAAATTAAATTCAGGGCCGTTGAACTTAAAAGCAATTTAAAAACTGTTGTCACTGCAAACAATTAGTTAATGGGACCTATTTGTACAATGATTGCAGAAACGAAGCTGCTGGCAATTAGAAAGAGATGTTGATATCCTTGATAGAGGTAGCAAAATATTTCAAGGAGTTTTGTTGGGAAGAAATGGACTGTGTGGGGGAAAAGAGGCACATCTGTAAAACAAAGTGAATTATCTTAAACTCTTTGCTGATAATGGCTGCAGGGCTGACTTGGCAAAGGGCTGAGCTCTGGATTGTATAGCCAGAGCCAAGCCCTGCCTGTTCTTGAATGCCAAGGCCAGTGCTTCATATTTGGATCTCCACTGTTCATTCTCTGAGATGCGCATTAGAATTTACCTCCCTTCCAGGGCTGCTCTGTTGCTGTAGGTGATTGATCCGAAGAGGGAAGTGAGGGGAGTGACCTTGGCTCTTGTTTAGGCTGGTTCCACTAATACCTGCACTGTGATTCATCTCTTATCTATTAAGAATTACCCATAAAGAGCAAATATGCTTGTGAGTTAAACTTTAGTACCTGTATGAGGTTTTAACTCTGGAAGCTGGTTACGTGCTGGGTATGTACCTGCCTGACTCATCTGCCACTCTGGAAGGAATTTGGAAACTGTTAAGTGGAAAATCATCTTTCAGACTTCAAATTTTGGCCAGAGAGCTCAGGAGACTCCCCCACCCCATTCCACCTGCCTTGTGATTTAGCTGGAAATGCCGCAAAGGAATTGAAATGAGTTTTGAAGAGCCCAGTGAAGGCTGAAGGAGGCATAAGAAGGGTCCTTCCTGCGACACCCACATGGGATTGTCAGGGAAGTACTGTCCTTCCCATTTCTTGTTTGCAGGGCGCGGTTCAGGGTGCACTTTGTGTCTGTTGGTGAAGAGCTGGGGTTGAGGTTGTGGCCATGCATGGGTGGCTTAGAGCAGCCCAGGGTCCTCTAATGCCAAAGCTTCTGGCTGTACCCGGGAAAGTGAAGTGTCACCGTCACTCTGCTGCAGTATTGACCAGCTGTTGTGTATAATGATGACTCACAGTGCCTTTCCCTTTGAATTCAACAGGCAGGCCTCAGCATTCCTGCAGTCTGGGAAAGACAGGGTGGGAAGCACATACAAGAAATCTGTCTATAAGCAATACACGGACTCCACGTACACCACTGAGATCCCCAAACCTGTCTGGCTGGGGTTCCTCGGGCCTGTCATCCAAGCAGAAGTGGGGGATACCATTGAAGTACACCTAAAAAATTTTGCTACTCGACCGTATACAATCCATCCTCATGGTGTTTTCTACAAAAAGGACTCTGAAGGTAAATGAGCTACTGCCATCATGGAGACAGATTTTTCTCACTGGGAACTTAGGAGTATGCATGGAGGAGAACTGTTCATAAAGCCCCAGCTGGAAAGCAACTGCATTTGGGTGTTTGGTGAAGACACCAGGTGTTAGGTTAGCAGGATCATGGGGCTGGAGTCCTGACCTGGGCCCAGGTTTCTTGATTTTAGAACCTCCAAAACACTGATCAACCCTAGAGATTGTAGAGAGACTGACTGTGGGGGCACAGTGCAGAACTAAAGGCAAAGCAGCACTAGGCAGAATGGAAATAATCCTGCTGACTCTGTGCTGACCTGTTTACTGGGCTAGTTGCCTTACAGTGGCTCTGTGCCTCAGTGCCTCTTTGAGGAAGTGATGATTAAACACTATTTCAGCCTTGGGATGGTGAGTCTCAGCTCAGTATAAAATTACATGTGTGGGCATCTTGGCTTTTCTTGAATGGATGTTGTGATTGCTCAATTGTTCTAGGATCCCTGTATCCTGATATGTCCCCCCAGGATCAGAAGAAGGATGATGCTGTTTTCCCAGGAAGGAATTACACCTATATTTGGACTGTCCCTGAAGATCACAGTCCAACTGACGATGACCCAAACTGCTTGACCTGGATCTACCACTCTCATATTGATGCACCAAGGGACATTGCATCTGGATTAATTGGGCCTTTACTTACATGTAAAAAAGGTAAAAATACCAAGAGAAAGCAGCTGAGGCCTGCAGTTCCATAATGTAAAGGTCTTGTGGTGACATGAATAAAGACAGGATGTGAAGATACTCTGGTGTGCAGCTCGCAGCTTCAGGGGGAAATGCAGCTTGGTTAGAGAGGACAGTACCTGGGTTCTGGCTGGATTCTGGTCATTGCATTGTCTTTATCCCTTAGTGGTTGGGTAGGTGAGCTTGCAGGCCTTTTGATCCAAAAGAACTGCTTGAATCCATGTTAAATGCAAGACTCTTGTCCAAGATCTAGTTTGTGTATGAAAAACATGGTGACTGGTTGGTTTCAGCAGGAGTGAGAAGACTGAAGGTGTTGTAGTTGAGGCATGCAGTGGCAGAGCTGCTTGGGAGAGAGAATTGTATTGGCAGGGATATATTGGAAAAGGGTGAGCTCGCCACTCTGTGGTGAGCAGTGAGGATGGTGGGAAAGCATCTGTCTCCAGCTCATGTGACAAGACTTACTCTGCTACTGCTGTTTTAATCTCTCGCCTGATGTATGATTTTCTGCATTCATTCCTCTCTCCTTTCACCTCAGGAATGCTGACCGGCGGCTCTCAAAGACGCTGGGATGTGGATGTTGATTTCTTTCTGATGTTCAGTGTGGTGGATGAGAACCTAAGCTGGTATCTGGATGAGAACATAGCATCATTCTGCACAGATCCTGGCTCTGTAGACAAAGAAGATGAGGAATTTCAGGAGAGCAACAAAATGCATGGTAAGTGTCACCTCTGTGAGGCCACTGTCTCTGCCGAGACACTCAGGAGTGTCAGTGCTCCAGGATCTGCTCTGAGATCATGTGCTGAGCAAATAATATCTCAGGGGACAAGGCAACGACTCCAGAAAATTGAAGTACTGTTTTGGTTTTATCTTTGGCTTGAGTGACCTTTTATACCCATCATTTTAGGAATGAGCTGTGGAGCTGGGCTCTCCAAAGCAGAAGAGGAGGAGGAGTTCTGCTTAGGTCCATCCTCCTATCATGTTTGTGCTGTCACCTGCTGGCAGGAGCTCAGAAGGCCCCTTTTCTGCTCTCTAATTTTGGCTTGCTTGGTTTTGCAGCTATTAATGGTTATGTGTTTGGCAACCTCCCTGACCTGACGATGTGTGCTGGGGATTCTGTTTCGTGGTACCTCTTCGGGATGGGCAATGAAATTGATGTTCACACAGCCTACTTCCATGGAGCGACACTCAAAATCCGGGGCCACAGGACAGATGTGGCCAGCCTTTTCCCAGCCACTTTTGTTACAGCAGATATGATTCCCAGTAACCCTGGGAGATGGCTGCTGAGCTGCCAGGTCAATGATCACATACAAGGTAAGGCAGAGGGTGGAATATGTCCTCGTCACTGTGTCCTCTGTTTTTGATGTACATGATGTACAGTGTGGTGGGGAACAGGGCCTTGGGCATGAAAAATGTCGCCAGATGAGTGGGTGATGCCTTGTCGTGTGAAAATTGGAGTGGGCTGATTACTAATGTGCAGGGCAGCTTTGGTGGGGGTGACTTGTACCATGGTGTGATGTTTGGTACAGCTGAAAGCTGAGATGAGGCAGCGCCTTAAGAGCTCTGGTCCCTGTAAGAGGCGCTTGCATGATAGATCTGAGGACAGCAGAAGGCTCTAGTCACTCTCTGTCCATACTTCCATAGCATCTGGTGTCTAAGGTTGGAAGTTCTGCTCACTGACACAACTCCTTGCTATGGAGTTACTTGCCTTCTCCCATCCATGTGCCTTTTGGAACAGCAGAGGGAAGGTGGGACTGCCCATTAGGCTGGCTGGAGGGGCTAAGCGAGTGTCCACCTTCATGTCTTGGACAGCTGGGATGGCGGCACTCTATGAAGTCCGGTCCTGTTCCCGGCAAGCTCGAGTACCCACCCTGGAAGGGAGAGTTCGGAAATACTACATAGCTGCCAAGGAAATGCAGTGGGACTACGGACCCTCAGGGCTCGACCAGCGCAGTGGGAAGCAACTCAGTGACACAGGCAGGTAAGTGAGAGGCTGGTGGGCTTGGGCAGTGTTTGGGGAGTCTGGCCTGTATCAGGAAGGCTGCTCAGGAAAAGGTGGAATTTCTTTCTTTTCAAAATACATGCCTGCTACTCGCATGGAGTACATTTCCTGGGAAGGCCGATCACCCCATCTAGAAAGGGAGGCTGCTGTAGCTAGACTGCACTGAGAGCAGTACAGGTACCTTGGGGCCTTCCTCTGAGAGTGCTGTGTGGCACAGCTGTACCCTCAGGCAGCAGGAGTCCCAGCAGATGTAGAACGTGAGCCGCTGCATTTGTCTCTGGGCTTTGTTTCTGCTTGCTGTGCCTGACCTAGGAACAGATTGATCTATTTGAGAAATGATTCAAAAAGCCCCTGGCGCAGCAGACACAGGGTGGCAGAGCTGGCCTGCAGATGGGCCTCAGGCTGGTGTTGCTGCAGGAAGCAATTTCTAGGAGATCAGATACAAGGACTTGGATGGCAGCCCTCCATCCCATGGTCAGGTGACTGTGATAGCAGTTGAGAGACTTCCCATTCAGCCTTTGGCTAAGTGAAAGAGGTTCTTCTCCTTCCACAGAGATTACTTCCCTTCTCTAGTAAGCTGTTGGAGAGGATATGCCTTATTCAGATGGAGAAGAGGAAATGCAGAGTGGTTAATTATTTACCCAGTGCCATGCAGCAAGTCTTGCAGACCTTAGACCTGTGAGCTGGCCTTGTAACTGCACTGCCTCTCCTTCAGGGCTTGTTACTTATGTTTGGTGAGGGTGGCAGCGGAGGAAATAAATACCTTTACAGCTGTTTATTTTAGTTGTGATTGTGGCTGTCCCCTGGGCTTTCCCAAGCTTCTGAAGAGGTTGGAGTTGTAGCACTGCCTTCCCACTGACTGCACTGCAGTTTTGTTCATTCCTTTGCACATCTCATGTTGGAATGCTGATCACACCTGGCAGGTTCACCTGGGAGAGGGCTGTGTGCCACAGGTGCTCCCTGAACACACAGATGCATGAGTCTATAGGGGCAAAAAAGCTTTGCAGAGTCAAAGCTGTGCTTGTTCCAAACTAGAGGTGCTGTGCTTGTCTGAAATACTGTTTGATTTGGAGATGCTGATGGCCTTGCCAGTGGGAGCAGGGGAACAGGGCTGTTTTTTCTGTGAAATGACCTGACATTTGCTTTTTGCATTTAGTCCTGCTGAGCAGTATTTCAAGCGTAGCCTCTACCGAATTGGGGGTGTCTACTGGAAGGCGAAGTATGTGGAATATACTGATGAGAGCTTCCGTGAGGAAAAGCAGCAATCAGAAGAAGAGAAACACCTTGGAATACTTGGTGAGAATCATCCAAGAACACAAATCCTCTGTCAGTGTCTGTGAGAAGGATGCTGATGCTGGGAGTGCCAGGTGGCTGTACCTGCCTGCTGGTTTTGAGGGGCAGGGAGGGGCACAAGAGGTGCTTCACAGCAGTCACATCTGAGAGCAAAGGGAACAGGCCAAGATGCAGGGTGGGAGAACGGACAGAATCACTTCAGGGGTCATTCTGAAGGTGTTCTAGAGGTGAGGGCTGAGGAACACGGTATAGTATGTGTGACTAGAGCTAAACAGGTCACGGCAATAGCTCCTGGTTATGTGGTTTTGACTGAGCCCCTTCAAGGCACGCTGAAAACCTCATGTTCTCACAGAGAGCTTTCTCTCCTGAATGGGTGCTCGGGGACAGGCCTAGTAAAGGCTCATAGCCCCTCCCTGGCTGGCTGGGTCATGGGCTTTCAGACTCTGGTGGGCTTGGAGCATCTCACACCTCTGAGGCATGTTTTGGATGGCTGAGAGGGCCTTACATGGGTGGGGGAGAGACCTGGGCCTTTCCTGAGGGCATTCCAGCACATCTGGCTGTTCTGTTACTTCCCCCTGTGAAGGTGTGGTGCCTCTCTGAGTTCTCCTGTGGACCCAAACTGCTTTCAGACAATCCTTGCCAGGCCCTGCTCCCACTGAGCTCCCTTCAGCAGTGACAAGGCCAGGCCATCTGCTGCCTCTCATCTCTGGCCCTGCAGCTTGGAGGAGGGTGCCCTGCCTGCTTTGGTTTGCCTAATGGCCTGGGAAAATGCTCTGTTGCTGATGTGCTCTCTGCTATATTCTAGGTCCAGTGATCAAAGCTGAAGTTGGAGACACCATCCTGGTGACATTTTTTAACAAAGCCTCCTGGCCCTTCAGCATCCAGCCACACGGAGTGTCCTATGGGAAGGCATCTGAAGGGATGTGGTACTATGACGGTTGGTGGATCCCTTTTCTTGAGTACACCCCCATCACCCTGCAGAGGTGCTGGGTGTTTTGTTGACACAAAGGAAGTAAAGCCTGCTCTGAAGGTAGCTGGTGAGAAGGTGTAACCGAGCTTGTGCAGGGACTCAAGAATAACCCTGTAATCCCTGTTTTAAAGGCCTGTCCCAGAGTGGGGTTTCTGTGGCGCCACTGCACAACTTCACGTACCGCTGGACTGTGCCAAAGCATGTGGGGCCCATGTCCAGTGACCCTCCCTGCCTCACCTGGATGTACAGCTCAGCTGTGAATCCTGTCAAAGACTCCAGCTCGGGCTTAGTGGGGCCTCTGCTCATTTGCAAGTCAGGCACTTTGGATGACAACAACAAGCAGGTAAAGGGGTTTTCCTGCCCTGTTCCTACTAGTTTTTTGCTTTCATGTAGAGAAAGCAAGCATCAGCAAAACATTAGGAACCATAATAAAAACAAATGTGCAGTAGTGTAAGTCCAGGAGAGTCAAATCAATGCCTTGTTGTTGGGCAAGTTAATGCTGGGACAGCTGGTGCCCAGGTCTTGCCTGGGAAAGGCCAGTAGTGTTCTGGGCTCTCAAGAGCTGCCCTCGAAACAGTTCCTGAGGTCTGCTTTTAATTCATAGACAAACTTGGCTGAACAGCTGTACCTTGGAACAGTTACCTTATAGATAACTCTTGTCCTGAGGCTTATGTAGCAGGCTGCTTTCAGAGGGGCACGTGGAATAGTCATTGCAGTCCCAGAAACACTGGAAAGAAATTTTCACTTGCAGGTGTTCTGCTTGGTGATACAACGCTTTGAGGTTTGGATGAGCCTCATTTATTCTGCAAGAGAAGTTAATTTTCAAGCAGAGCTGACAATAAAAAAGCATGTGAAAATCCATGTTAGTCTTACACTTTTGATGGAGAGGTGAAACCTGAAGGGCAGCCAGAACTTCCTGTTGGAATTTCACTCAGGGGTAGTCTATTCCTGGCAGTAAGTCTAGGGAAGACAGTAAATTGATATCCCTGGGGAGCTACCAGGCAGAGGAGCAGAGCTTTGTTGTGAAAGACAGCAGATGGCAAATCAAACCCTCACTGCCGTCCTGCAGCATGGCTCGGGGAGCGGTGACAGATGTGGGGACTGCTGCCCTCAGAACTTTCCTGGGGGAGTTCACGTTCGGTGGGGGCACCATGAGACTAAAGTAGGAGTGCGGAAGAAATCAACATGCTACCCAGGGTGGAAATGTGGATCTGCTGAGTAAAGAGGATTGGGAATACATACAGCCCTCAAGGTGAAGGAGCTGTGATAATGATAAACATGGGCAGGTATTGGAAGGATGTGAGCAAAAGAGACAGACCTTTGTAAATGTAGGACAGGGAAAAATCACCTGGGGTGGCAATTCTGGCTCCACATTCTTAGGCAAACCTTTAATGAACACTTAATTGTGGAAGGTGCATGGCTGCTCTGCTGTACCCATGTGCTGCAGCCTGGAATGGCTTACCTTCTCAGCAGGCTGGCTGCCTGTGTGCTGCTGGGGACAGTGACACCAGTGGGAGAGTCTGGACACCGTCCCAGTGTTCTTTTAGTGGGGAAACACCATGCTTTGGAGTGCATTTATTAGGAGAATTAACACTCTCAAGGATTTAGGTTGATTAAAAAATCCCCAATCCAGGCCTATGATAGGAAGCAGGGAGGGGTGTGGTGGGGTCATCAGCCTGCCTTGTGTCTGGGCTCTGGTCTTGTGTCTGATTTGAACAGACACCTACATGTAGGCGTGGGGGAGGAAGGGGGCACTGACTTCATGGCCTTGGCTGGGTTTTGTTCGCTTTATTCATGTGAGATACCATGGAAAATGTACAAGTGGTGTCTTTTGTGAAATAAGAGAAACATTCAACATGAGTAAAGGGACAGAGTCCTGTTCCTCAGTGAGCCATGTTTTAAAATAAAGGGGAATACAAGAGCCAAGCAAAACAGCTTTAACTCTAAGGATAGTTAATTGGTGCGTTTTAAAAGTTAACAGCCATCATTGTAATTATAGAAAGGGATCGACAAAGAATTTTATCTTCTCTTCAACGTGTTTGACGAGAACCTCAGCTGGTATTTAAATGCCAACATAAAGTACTTCTTGAGGATGGAAGAGACAGCTGTGCAAAAGGATGATGGCTTTGAGGAATCCAACAGAATGCATGGTATGGTCAGATGCTGCTCTATGACAGCAGGGATGAACCTGCAAAGAACAGGCTGATGTTCACCTAAAGGCTGAGCTGGGGGCTGGGAGGGCTGTGTGGTGTTGGCCTGGAATCAAGCCAGGCTGGAGGATCTCTGGAGGTGAGAGTGGACAAGCAGCACAGCTGTCTGGAGAAGTGTGCTCTGTGTGTATTCAGGGATGAATTACAAAAGAGTTACCCTTCTGACTGGCAGGCCTGTCCTGTGTGGTGTATGCTCAAAATGAATCTCCTGGGTGACACCTGCCTGCAGAGAGTTAACTGCTTTCTCCTTTCCAGCCATCAACGGACTTATGTTTGGTAACTTGCCTGGGCTGGATGTGTGTGAAGGAGACAAAGTGTCCTGGCACCTTCTGGGCTTGGGCAGCGAAGCAGACGTACACGGAGCTGTGTTTCAGGGAAACACCTTGCTGATGAATGGGATGCGGAAGGATTCAGCCAATCTGTTCCCCCACACGTTTGCCACTGCTTTCATGCAGCCTGATAACAGTGGTGAGTGCCTGCACAGCTGACTGGGCAGATGGAAGAGTCTCTCATTGTGGTATTTGCTCCTGTGGCAGATTCTCTAGCATGGTATGAACTCTTACAGGGTGAGCTGTGCTACAGGTACTTATTGTGTGAGAAAGCTTCCTGAGATGATTTATGCGTAGGACTTTGTTGTGCCATTCCTGCTTGGTTTCTCCAATGACTCCTTTTAACCTTGGCCTGTGGCTACCGAGCTCCCTAAGCACCACAGAGATACACCAAGCACATAATGACACCGACTGGGGAGGCAGCTGTTTTCTGGAATCTTCAAAAGCAACTGATTTCCTTGTTCATCCTGCCTCCCTCAGGGACTTTTGAGATCTTCTGCCAGACGAGCAATCACTACCAGTCTGGGATGAGGGAACAGTACAGCGTTTCCAAGTGTGGAAAGACAGGCACTGCCTCTGCCCATCGCTACACGGAAGTGCGGACGTTCTACATCGCGGCGGAGGAGATCGTGTGGGACTACGCACCCGACCGCAGCTGGGAGAGGGAGCGGCACAACCACTCTGCAGAGAGGTAGAGCCCGCCTTCTGGGGAAGCCTGTGGCAGTGTCCCAGCAGACCCTGGTAGAGCCTGTTGGGTGTCTTGGCCACGCTGTGACCTGGTGCATATGCTGGTGGTGCTGCTGATGGGAGCACAGCCCTCCACGTCATTATGCTCTCCTTTGCAGCCCCAGCCAGCTCTGGGAAGCCCCTTCAGCTTGTGAACCCCCTGACATAAGTTAGTTGTTTGTTCCCCATGAGATTTTGGTTATCTCAGCACTCATTCTGCATTTCTCAGCTATGCTGACGTGTTTCTGAACAACGAGAATGGACTGCTTGGCTCCAAGTACAAGAAAGCAGTTTACAGGGAGTACACGGATGGCACTTTCCAAACCCGCAAGGCCAGGATAAATGGTGACGAACACCTAGGGATACTGGGTAAGGATGTGTGAAGAGGGTTCATGTTCCTCTCACACAGCAGTGGGACTGGGGCTCTAGAGCTACAGTGACTCACAGCCATAATCTGAAGGCTCACTGGATATTTAGGCATCTGCTGTGTATGTAAGTGCAGAGAAATTGGGACTGTCTGCTAATCACATCTGCCAGCTTTGGAGACAGCAGTTAGAAGGGTCCCATGCACAGCTTGTAGGAAAGCCTGGGCTTTCCCACTTGCCTTTGCACCAGTGTTCTGTCATGGCTCGGGCAAAGCATGTTTCACAGCTGCATTTCTCTGACTATGGGACAGAAACAACCACTGACTTCTGGAGAGGGGTCTGAGAAATAAAGGAGAAAATCTGTAGCTGTGAGAAATGCTTCCGGGGCCAAAGCAGGCAGCCTTGGGAAGTGGAGGAGCGTTTTGCAGTGACTAGTGGAGGTCTGGGGAGACAGAACTCTGTATTATGAACCCAAGGCTGTAAGTGGTGTCAGGGCAGCCAGGCTGAGGCAGCATCTGCCAATCAAAATAGGCTGCAGCTCTGATTTGTGACACTATCAGGCTCAGTTGAACATTACCACATTTTTTGAAACCAGTAGCAAGGGATGATCAACATGTGACATTTAGCATAGCAGTTTTCAGAAATGAAGCCTTAGCTGTGCTAGGCCCAGCTCAAATGTGTAACCACCTTCATTGTCCTCATTGTGAAATTCAGTCCAGTTTCCTAAGACTTGGTTTGGGACTGACATCCAATTCTCTTTTTGGGAGGTAGAGAAGAGGAAGGGGAACATCATAAACATTATAAGGTAATATTTCTGGGGAGAAGATGTTGAGAGAGGGGTGGGAATATCCCAGGAGATGTGCTGATGGATTTTGCTGGTCTCAGAGTACACTCTTCCTGTCTCAAGGCCCTTTTCTGTGGGCGGAAGTGGGCGATATTCTCAACATCGTGTTCAAGAACAACGCCTCGCGGCCCTACTCCGTCCATGCACATGGGGTGCTGGAGCAGCAGGCTGGACATCCCCAAGTGGCAAACCCTGGTAGGTGCCTGTGTCTAGCTGCATTCCTTTGTGGGCTTGCACAGCTGATTTTAGCCCAGAGCCAGACTGGTTTCCTTAAGCAGCCTCAGGTGTCCTGGTTTTGTTACAGTAGAGTGCTGGAACTGGACAGTAACTGGTCTTTCAGGTCCAGCACAGTTTTAGTGATACCATTTGTGTGGGGATGGCAGCCACGTGGGACACGTATAGGACATTCTGTGTGCAGCCTTGTCTCCTCCACACTGAGTGTGGTCTCTCTGTGGGAAAGGGAAGATGATGGCAGGTGACAGCTTAGCCAGCCTTGGGATGGGGAAGCCTTTTCTTTGGGATGCATGAGCACAATAATATGAAAATAGTATGAAGTAGGAGAAATGCACAATTGCTTGCTGGAATCTGACTGAAAGGGGCACTTTGTCTCATGATCCAGATGCCAATGTATTTAATTTTTGGTCCACTCCAACTCGCCCAGACTAGCCAAGCCACAGTCAGGCTGTCAACCAGATCCTGTCTTTGTGAAATGGGCTGCTAGTATGAAAAAGGGTGATTTTTAAAACCAAATTTGAATCAGCATCATAAATTCACTTCAAAGGGAAGAAAGATTATCTTAACCTCCATCTGAATGAGCTTCCATGGTCATTCCATGGTCAGGTCCTGTCTTGAAAGCAGCAGGTAAACATGCATTGTGCTGATACCAGACAGTGTGTGTTCATCCTGTGACCCCTCTCTGAAAGGGAGAGGGGAGCTTCCACCCTGCTTTGTGTTTGGGGAAGGCAGATGCAATATCTGACAAATACAGAATTTAATTCAGGCTTTGGAGACAGGATGTTCTTTTTCCATTTGGTTTTGCTGCTTCTTAGTGAGTGGGTGTGTCACCTTGTGTACGGTGCTGCTCTGTCCCTCAGGTGACATTGTGACATACCGCTGGGAAGTTCCTGAGAGATCTGGTCCAGGGCCAAATGATTCAGCCTGTGTTCCTTGGATCTACTATTCCTCAGTGGACTCAGTAAAGGTAAAATAAAAGTTATAACCAGAAAAGCCTAATTAGACCAATTTTTTACCCCATTTAGAAAACAATGTGAGTTGGATACAACTTAGAGATTGGCCCAGCCAAGAGGTGGAAGAATCACCTGGTAACATCTCCAGTCTTCTCCTTGGAGAGGAAATCTTCTGAATTTGTCCTGATATTTGTCCTTATTTTTTCCTTACAAACCTTCATAAAACAATTCCACCATCTCTCCTTGCTACTAACCTTCTTCCAATTATTTGAAGGATATTAGAACATCTCCCAGTTGGTCATGCTTTCTATGGGTGAGAGCCATAGGGCTTATCTAGAAAGGCAGAAATTGTCCAAAATAAACCTCATGAATAAAGCAGGCAGATTTGACCATTGCTAGAATTGTCATAGCACTGATTTCACAGGGCAACAACCTGGAGGATCCTGCAATAAACCATCTCATTCAACCCCGAAATAATGGCCTTTTTATCTCAAGTTGCAGATGTTTTTGCAGTCACCGAGTGGAAAATACTTTGATACCATCCATATTTATGACTTTTGGATTTGCATTTATAAGAGCACGTACAGTTCCTGTTCCTGTGCTTCAGTGGCTGATGCTCTCCAACAAGAATTCTGGCATGGCAGCACTGGTTGTTTTAAGCGGGGTGACGCGGGAATAGAAAATGATTGCTGAAAGGCAAAGAGCTGTGCATAAAAGAGGGTGAGAATCAGCCTCAGAGCTCTCCTTCCTTCTGATTAGGATATATACAGTGGGCTGATCGGGCCCCTGAAGGTCTGCCGGAGAGGGGCCCTGCGGTCCAGTGGGACCAGGAAGGATATAAAGAGGGAATTTGCTCTGCTGTTCCTGGTTTTTGATGAAAATCAGTCCTGGTACTTGGAGGAGAATGTGGAACATTTCAGTAAGGGAAATCACAAGGAGATCAACCTGCTGGATGAGAGATTTGTGGAAAGCAACAAAATGCACGGTAATGTTGGTGTTGATTCTGCAACCTTTCTAAGTAAGGAGCCCGACTTGTGGTGAATGTCCTCATCCTTTTCCATTATCACTGGCACAAACAGAATTAAACTGTCTGTTCTCAATATTGCAGCACACCTACAGCCCAAATCTTTGATCTGCAGTGAAGGCTGATCATTGTGGCTGTCCCTGTAAGGAGGAATAGCAACATCCAGGCCAGAGAGGTTAATCTCTGATATGTCTGAGTGACTCAGAAAAGGAAATAAAATCAAACATGAAATTAACTTGTCAGACAAGTTTAATTCTGTTTGTCTTGGGGACCATCAGAGTATGTTAGACTTCAAATTAATTTTCTGAGCTATGTAGCTGCAAGATGTGGCTCAGTTGTTTTAGCTGATTATCAAAAAGCTATTTTTACCATAGAAGGATGAACACATTTGTTTAAATTAGCATGTTATTTGTGTTAGTTTCTCTCCATATTATATCTAAAATATCCTCAAGCAAAACAGGTCTCTTGACCGTTGTGGAGATAAGAATAGTGAGGAGTTGCATTTTGTGTACTGTCATTACTACTGGTTTTGTGTGGGTGAGATAAAGACTCTCCAAATACACATCCATGAAGGTGTAATTGTTAACCCAGTATTACAGCTAGCAGAACCAGCAGGCTGAAGTTGGATGCTTGTTTTAGGCTACACAAAGTGCCCAGGGCAGAGCTGGGAGTAAAACCCTGGTGCTCTGCCCTCTGATCCTGCCTCTTTCCATCTTATTCCCTCTGTTGTCATCTGAGCATGAAGGTCTCCATGTGTGTGCCATGGCAGTCAGCTCACTCACTGTTTCGATCCCTTTCCTGCATGTGCAGTCACAGCAGGATTCCTTCCAGCTGTGCTACTTGAGATGAAGTCCTGCCATGCAGGGATCTTACAAGTAGTTGGAGTGTGTGTGGCCAGCCTGAGGCACAGCACCATGGGGCTGCCCACTGGCAGGATTTACCTCTTTTCAGTGTTCATCAAGGAAATTGGTCAGACATTTGTGTGTATGTAGCTGTATACATGTTTCTTCATCATTGGGCTGAAAAGGCCATTTTTATGCATTTTGGCTTCTAGAAGCAACCACTTCTGCTGGCTGACTGCAGATTTTCAGCAAAGGTAGTTTTTGAGATTTATTTGAGCTGAGCTATAGCATGGCCCTGAACGTAAGTCACTTTTCCTGGCTGTGAGCAGAGTGGATAAGTAGCTGAGCTGGGGGGGACTGTCCTGTGGGGGACATTAACTGCTGATACACTAGGTGCTGTATGAGCTTTGTAGCCTCTGATTTGCTGCCTTCCTCTGCAGTGGTGCAGCACCCATGCAATTTCACTAACAGCCTTTTCCCCTCTGTGGTATTCCCTGCACAGCAATCAATGGCAGGCTCTATGCCACCTTGCCTGGGCTGACCATGTACCAGGGAGAGAGAGTGAACTGGTACCTGCTGGGAATGGGTCATGAGGTTGATGTCCACACAGTCCATTTTCATGCTGAGACCTTCATATACAAGGTAAGAATATCTGCTGATGGTAAAGCAGATACTGACCACTGATATCAGCACTTTTACTTGACTCTGTATTTGAACGTGTTTTGATAACTCCACAGAAGCTTCACCCAGCTAGGAGAAGGATGTGGTGTTACACATTTCAGTCTGACTGCCTGAGCCTGTGTTGTGCTGAGATGTCCAGCTTAATCCTTGTTGGGGTTAGGCATTACCAGATTGTTTACTTTCCAAGCTGCAGCCCTGGAGCTGCTTTTTGAAAGCTTAATTTTTTTTTTTTGAGCTTTAAAAAGCTGAAGTGGTCCCCAGCAACACTGGCAGAATTTTCTTCCTGAGAAGATGCAGTGAGCACTGCAGCTAATGGCCTCCCTTTTCTGACAGAATGGCAAAAGCTACAGAGCAGATGTTGTGGATCTGTTCCCTGGGACCTTTGAAATGGTGGAGATGCTGGTTGGGAACCCTGGGACATGGCTGCTTCACTGTCATGTGTCTGACCATATCCATGCTGGGATGGAGATCCTCTTCACTGTCCTGCCTAGAACAGGTAGGGAGCTGTCACTGTAAAACATCCAGCAGCACTTCCTGCTACTGCTGTGAAATTCCAAGTATTTGTATCTCAACTCTCTTACATACTATAAAAAGCCAGTTAATGGAGCAGATAAGTAATTAAGTGTTATTAAATTATGAAGTTCCCTTTAAATATGGTAATAGCTGGAGTTAATAACAAATTGTTCTCTGGAGTTTACATTACCTATGTTGTTATTCTGAGTTTGATTTTTAGCTTGTGTCTGAATTGCCATGTTGAGCTCTCAGCCAGTAATTGCTCTTACTAAGAACTGGAAGGTGCCCAGAGGTGAGTGACACTCAGTACTGGGTTTGGCTGCAGTGGAGCCCACATGGTGATGTGGTGTTAAGTTTATTACCAGAACAGTGAATGCCCCAGTGGTTCAGCTGTGGGTGACCAGTGCCTGCCCAGTGTCAGGGCCATCTCTGTTTCTCCCTCAGCACTTTTCTTTTGATGGCTGGAAAGGGTTATGCACTGGGACTGGGGCTGCCTCTGAAGCAGGTGATACAAAAATTCTCTTGCCTCATGTAGAGAGGGGAAAACACTGACAGGACAAAGGACAGCCTGCTAGTCCTGGAAGATCATGCTGCCTCTGGATCTAATCCTTGCCAGATGTGCTCTGTTCTGGGCTTTGTCTGCTCAGCCCAACAGCTTCTCACTCTCTTTTTGTTTCCTTTCAGGGCCAGAAATTGTGGCTGCCACCTCAGGTATGGTGTGTACAGCACTGCCAAACCCTGTCTATGGGAAGGGGAGAGGGCAGATCCCTGAGCAACGCAGAGGTTTGGATCTGTGCAGGGGGAGGGAGGAGTGCACACAGCTCCCGCAGCCTCTACTCTGCCAGCCTGGCAGTGCCTCGGTGCGAGCCTTGCTTCCACAGATAACAGGGAGGGCACCAGTCTGTCCTCTGGTGATAGAAATAAGGAAGTTGGGCTGGTTAGGCTTGTTTGCTTGTGTTAGGTGGAAAAGGTTAGTGACCTCACACCCTGTGGTGCCTACTAGGTATGGATTCAGATTCAGAGTATGAGCTTAGGTACTGGTGGAGATTTGGAGGAGGGTGCCCGGAATGAGTTGTCCTCTCTCTTTGGACTGTCAATGACTCTGTGGTTTAGGGAAGTTTCACAATCATCTCTACAAGCTGAAGGGATAGAGTCAGCATGCAAACAAGCACATCTGCCTTCTGCTCCAATGATCCCCTGAGAAAACAGCCCAAGCATGTGCCTGGAGTTTTTTAGGTGTTGTAAAGAACAGATGTAAGAAGACATTTGGTTGAGTAGCATAGGGAGAAGGGGAGTAGTAGATACAATCCCTTTGAAATTTTCTGTGGAGTTCATTTTTCTGGAGTTTTCATTTTTCAGCTGCTGTGAGGAAATTCAGCTCCTGTGAGGAAATTCAGCTCAGCTGATTTGAGAGCCAGTTCAGGCCAACTGCAAATGCATCCACCTACCTACAACTCAGCAGGCTTTCTCCACTGTTATTTCAGTGTTTTTCTCCCCAACATTTTCCTCACTCAAAATGGGCATACCAGAAGAGGAGTAGGAAATGTGTGAGAGGAGTAGTGGCAATATTAAATGATTTGGTATTATACCATATGCAGATATGAGCTTGTGTGTGCTCACCAGGCAGAAACCTTGGCCAACAGTTGTTGTCTGAGCCCTTTTTCTCAGGAAGTGGCTGCTGCCTCTGTGTGGAGGCACAAGCAACCTCAGGATCTTGGTGACTCACCATGGGCATGGCCAAGTGAGTGCCCTCAGGGGTGTGTAGGACAGCAGCCATGGGCACAGGGAGCATGGGCTGGGGGAATTTGTAGCAGGCCCAGCCTGACACATGTTCTCATCTCTGGACTGGGGACAGCAGTGGCTGACTGGGCTTAGACACCTGTGAGATGCTGTCAGGTTCTAGGGTGGAGAAGATTAGGGAAGGAACCATCCATCTCAAATCTCTGTGTGGGCTCAGGGATGAAGGTCTGACAGATGGATGGCACTGGGGCCTCCTTTGAATCATGGAATCATTAAGGTTGGAAAAGACCTCTAAGATCATTGAGTCCAACCATTAACTCAGCACTGTCATGTCTACCACTGAAACATGTTTTTAAGCTCCATATCTACACATCTTTTGAACATTTCCAGAGATGGTGATTCCGCTACTCTGATTGCATCAGGTTTTTCTTATGCTCCTTTGCTGTATTTATTGCAACGTTTCAGTTCTAGTATTGCTGGCTCTTGTTGAAAATACCTTTCTGTTTGTCTCTCAGAGTTGCTGGATGAGGATGAGTCCCAGAAGCTGATGCTTTTTGGATCTAAGGTGACCCAAGAGCAGATAGAGGCCACAGTCATCTCTCTGGCTGTTGTGGGAGTCCTGCTGCTCCTGGCTGCTGGTGTCCTCCTGGGAGCAGTCATCCATCTCGAGAGGCAAAAGAGGTTACGACGCAATCGGAGATCCATCCTGGATGACGGATTCAAACTCATGTCTCAAAAGAAACCTGGTCTCTGAAAGCCATGTACAAACATTGGGCTGTGTGCTTGGAGCAGGGGCTGGATCCTTGTCCACAGCAAAGATTTTGGGGCATCATTTCACCGTACTTCTAGAAGCTGAGGAGGGAAAGCTGGAGCCCTGATGTCGTCTTATATTCTCCTCAGCCCTCTGTAAAGAGGAGAGATCTAAGGACCCTTCGAACTGACTGAAGACAAGTAATGATTAAAAAAGGTCCTTCTGAAATATTCTTCCTTCCCTAAGGAAGAGAGGAGACATTTTCTTCTCTCCAGAACAGCTCCAGTTGGTCTTTCCTAGCAGAATAGCTTAGGCCAGATTCCAGTCTTGCTCCATGGCCAGAACCAAGTTGGGAATTGTCTCCCAAGAAGCTGTGAGCCGTTAATGTAATTAATGTGAAGGAGAGGAAGATAATATTTTCAGTTTTGTTAATCAATGAAGAATACAGAAAAAAATTTGTTGATTTAGAGTTGGACTGCTGTTTTTTGATGAGTAAATAGGCAGCCACAAATTCAGGGCACTGCATGTCACTGAGAACCCCTTTAAGGACCGTGATAAGCTGTGCCTCACTGTTAGCATTGCTGTGACACATCCTTTTGCTCTTTGCTGAGGGCCAAACTGGGAGTGGGTGGTGGGACCAGAGTTCTGTAGCCTGCCTGTGGGCTGTGGTAGCCATCTTCCAGCATCAGCTGTGCCCACACCTCTCACCATAACATCATCCTGTGTGTGCCCATGCATCCCACAGTCCCATTGCCCTGTGGGTCAAGTACTGAGCCCATCCCTATGAAATACCTGTCCAGCTCCCTCCCCTGAATCCCCATTACCCAAATAGATGCAGGTTAGTGCTTGCATATTTCTGTGCCTGGTTATAAAATGGAAAGAGCATAAAAGCAATCTGTTCTGGGTGGCTTTCAGAGGCAATTAAAGCAGCTAAATGACTATAATGACAAGAGACTGCTGGGGGCTCCTTAGGTATAACAGCACCATTTTCTTCAGAGCAGTGGTTATCACATACTTAATCATGTTCAATTCATGTCAAGCCCCTGCATATTTCCAGCTGCCCTTCCCTTTGGCAGCGAGGACAAAGCTCCTTATTTTTCTTTCATTACACTTCATTAAGCCTGGTGAGGGGCTGGAGGGTTGTTGAGTACTCTGAATATGGATGATCTTTGCTTGTATTCAAGCCTGGTTCAGATGCTAATGCAAACCAGAGGTTTCCAAACTCATCAGTCCCTGGGACTTTTAGAAGCTATGGCATGAGAAATAAGAATGAAGAAGGAAGTCTTTATTTTACTTTTTCACCCATGGCTTGTTAAAAAAATAGATCAAAAATGTTTTGGGCCAGCACTGAGACAAAGGAGTGAGTGTAAATGTATTCCCTTGCTTCAAGGCAGCAGAACAGGGAAATTTCCCTTCCTGCAGTGTGGTCCCAGACTGGGCTTTGGGTGCTGGCCCCAAGCAGGGCAGCAGAGGGCTAGGAGCTGGATTTCACACATTCCATAACCAGCAGGCTGCCAAAATTCCTCCAGTATAATGTTTTTTGGGCCAAATGGAGCATCAGTGGCAGAGGTCTCTTCTCCAGCAGGGGTTGTGAGGAACACTGGGGGCAGGCTCTGGAGAAGCCTGTGGTGCAAGGGCTGTGTCCTGTGAGTACCACTTCCTCTCCAAGCTGAGAAAACTCAAGGGAAAGCTTTGGACAAAACAGAAACAGATCATTTTTCTAGAACCTTCTGTTGCAGCAAACTGACATAGTTTATCAGCAAGCTTCACAACTGCTTCTAAGCGACAGTCAGCTCTCCCAGCCAGCGTGCGTGCAAGGAGGAGAGGGAGAGATCATAGAATATTCTGAGTTGGAAGGGACCCACAAAGATCCTGGAGTCTGGCTCTTAGATGAATGGTCCGTACAGAGACTGAACCCTCAACCCTGGCATTATTAGCACCATGCTCTAACTGAGCTAGTCCAATAAACCTCCACCATAAACCCACCCCACTTTAACCCACACTGCCAGTAGGAGTTCAGAACAGGTTTACTGCCATGGAAGAACTGGTGTCACAGCTTTTGTATGGGATAAATGTAAGAAGCAGCTGATACTGCCTGTTGTAGTCGCTTCAGGTAGTGCTTTCTGTCTGCAGTTTTAACGTTGCCCTTCCTAGACTCCCATTAGCTGCGACGACATTTTCAAAAGTTGACCCAGATGATCGCCAACCTATTTGAAGCCTTCCAGGCTATCTCAGATGACTGCAAAGCAGAGTTAGTCATTACATGGCAGCAGCTGGCTGTTTGCAGCAGGACTGGGATGGGATCCCTGTACTGTCACCCTGCTCAGTGATGAGCAGGCACTCTCGGCCACGGCCACGCTGGCGTGTGGCTCACACTCCTGCCAGCTCCCACTCTGACTGCGCGTGGGAGAGGTGTGAGTCAAAAGCCTTTTGGTTGTGCGCTGGGAAATATGAAGTGCTGTCTTTATACTTTTTTTCCTCAAAACACAGAAGTTAATGTGGAATTAACCTGTGGCACTCCATAAAATAACTGACACTGGTAATTGTCAGTGAAAGGGTTTACTGGGCTCTCAGCTGTCGTGCGCCCTCTAATTCTGAACTGAATTGCTTAGTGATCCAGACTGGCCATGCAGCCTGTTTGCAATTTTGTTGGCATAGCAAATTATAGGAATGATGGCAAGTCTAGAGTGATGTGCTCATAGATTGCCTGGGGAGAGGAATTCAGGCACAACAGCTGCCAAAACAAAGGGATCTGCAAGGTAAAATCAGAGGATGGATCTGACCAGAAGTGAAAGTCGCCTCTGGCTTATTCATATATGGAGTTCGGGATGTAGGCAATGGGCACACATGAGATACCAGACCTGCTGCAGCACTCATCTTGGAAACAATCAATGAATTCACTCATGGACTATTCTGGGATGTGAGAAGAGCAGGACTGGGCATGTGATTGATCAAACAGCTATTGCTGACATTAGCATTTATGGTGTTAAAAATCAGAGACAACCTGTCTCGGAAATCAATTTGTTTGTTAATTTGCTCTTATTTTGGGATCAGTAATTCTGTTGCTCAACAGGTGCTTTATAAACCTAATGTCCTTGGGTGTTCTTGAGAGACAGGCTTTATTCTGCTTTCTTTAACTGTGGGAAGGATGGGTGAGATGAAACAGTCACCTATCCCTGAAGAGACACCGGGAAACAGTAATGGAGGAGTTCAGTCTGTTGTGAGAAGCTGTGGGCAAAGGACTTGCGGCGTAAGAGACAGTTCAATGCATGCTGTGCTTGTCTGGTAGGCACAGGAGAGAGAATTCTCTCTTATTCAGTGTCATCAAGAATAATGAAATTATGTCTTACTTTGTGTATGTTGAAATGGGAAGCTTTGCAGTTTGTCAATGTAAGGAGCTGACAGAAAACCCTGCCTGTAGGACCTTTCTACCGGATCCTTATTTTTCATATTTAGGGGTTATTTTCTTCAAAGGAAAGCTTTCACTTTTAAAAGCAAGTGAAGAGCAGCCATCTTCTTTGGGTCAGGCTGACTTGCTTTGTGAGAAGCAAACAAGCACAAAGCAAAGCTGAGGATGGTAGTGAGCACAGTGTGTCCCTGCCTGCCTGTGGGCTCCTGCCGCTGGAGGCTGTGCTGGGGCAGCAGTGGCTGTGTGAGGGAGTGGGGTCGGGTCAGCAGTGAGATGGTTCTATTCCCCATGTCACTGCCAAATGCAGGAAGGTCCTAAGCTGAACATATGGAAGAGGCCACTGGTGTGGGTGCTCTTGTAGCTTCAGTCCCTCCAGGTTTGGTGCTTCCCCCCAGTCCTTTTGAAAACCTTCGGGTTGTCGCTCATGGGAGGCAGTGGGGTGAGGGATGTACAGCCAGATTTTGATGGGCTTATCAAAACTGAGCCTCTTGTACAAGGCTGAGCATGAGGATTGTGACTAGTCCAATTTGCAGACTCTCAGTTTGTTAAACATCAAAAAACCCCAAGGAGTGAGAGCAGCAGGGGTGTGAGGGAGGCGGCTGGTCAGCTGGTGAGCACTGCAGTGCTCCAGCAGGGCTGGAAGAGCTTGTTAGTGCTGCATTGAGCTGAGACACTCTTCAACCTCCTTTCATCAATACTCTGTGAATATACAACTCAGTAGGTTACAGCTGGTGTGTGACCCCAGAAAACTTCCTTTCAGCTTCGTTTTCTCAATGCAGAAGAAATAATTTTTCTTGGGAAGAGCTGCTGTTTGATTTATCTGCTCTATGGCCCAGATGTTTGGTATTGTGCTGCTATAAACCTGTGTACAGATATTCATGGATACATGCACATTTTTGCACCAGCCCAGTGTACAGTACCTTATTCCAAGGGCTGTACAACCACATGGGAGGGGCCTCATAGGTTGTACAGGTGCATGGGAGGGGCCTTGTTGCCCACTGCCAGCCCTGGAGCTGGTGGCTGGCTTCTGTCCGGCACCAAAGTCTGGCCACGCTCTTACACGTGTTGCTCTGTGTAAAGCTGAGCACTTAAAACCATTTCCCACTGCTCAAAGCATGTCATGCCTTTAAATTGCAATCTCTTGTTTCACAAAAAATGTCAATGCACATTTCCTGACTGAAAGATTTTGCTTCAGTAAAGCTGAAACAGGCATTCCAGCTCTACTTTCTGAATATCTGAGGAAGATAGATGTCAAAACTACCCCCTTTCTTTTGAAAGGTCTTCACAATGGAAAATGGAAATGATCCTTTCAGTTCACAAAGCTGTTTTGATGTGACCAGAATGATTAATTTGATTTTCACAAGGTATGACTGAAACTATTTAAAAAAACATATATCGACCTTTTAGGCTGGGACTAGAGCCTACAGTAATTGAAATTTGAGTTTGTCCTTTTCTCCAGTCATTGGCACAGACCCAAGGCAGCTGCCTGGGAAGTGCCAAAGAATGTCCTTAAGTGAAGCTGCCACCCAAGTCCACGCTGCCCTCTCCTTGTGAGCTCCTCTCTCCACCTCCCTGCCCATCCTCGCTCCCTCTGAAGGTCTGGCTGCAAGTCTTGGGTCAAAATGGATTGTGGCTCATGGTTTTCTCTCTACAGCCTTTAGAGAATTTTAGCTTGGGTCTGGAATCACCAAGCTGAGCCACAGTAACACAGCGCTTGAAATACCCAGGGGCACCACTTAACGAAATGGTTTGATGCCTACGTGCTGTGACCTCAGGGTCTGTAAGGAAGCAGCTGGCAACTCAAAAGGTTATACAAGACTTTGGGAATAAATTGCTGCTGCTTCTTTATTTTCTAGGAATTTAAATAGCAATAGGTGATGTTGGTATTTCATCCCACGTTTCAGACAGCAATTTCATTCTTACCCAGGGGGACATTAGTATTGCTGAAACACAAACTATATCCTAATTTGGGAGATTTCGAATAGCCAAGTGAAATGGAACCAAGATTTAAAATTCTTCTCATTCCAGTTAGCCCAAATATTACCCAATCAAACCGAACACCTCCTCAGACTTTGCCCGTGTTCAATTAATAATCATCAAATTCTTGTGTCCTGAGCCACGTGTCTCCTGCACTTGATCTGTGACCTCTGACAGCTCTTTAGCTGCACAGTCATGCTCTGTTAGGGCTTTCCTGTGACTCCTTTTCCTTAGGCTGCTTTGTGCTGCTTTATTTATCCACCCTTCTATAATCTCACTGCCTCAGTAGTGCTTCATGGCAGCTGCTGCTTTACGGGTTCCATCTCTGCCTACCCACTGGGATTTGTCCCACTGACCACCTCTCCCAGGGTCTCCTGGTGCTGCTCTACACACTGCATTGAACAGTTCTTTGAGTCATCTGCAACATCCAGCTTTACTGCTGCTTCCCTCTAAATGGTGAATCTCAGAAAAACAGCAAATTCGTCTTACAAGTGTGTTGCCATGGCAATTCCACATCTGGATCTTGTGCCTGTTTGTACCCGGACACCTTCCTGTAACCAAGAGTCTGGAATCAGAGAGCAGATGATGATTTTGATGGAACAGGGCAATAAGTCATAAAGCACATTCTGAACATGTCCCGCACCTTTCTGGGTCTGTCCCTGGCCTGCCAGCTGACAGTCATAACCCAGCTTTCTGCAGGCTAAAGATATATAAATTACTGAACCAAATGGAGGAGAGTCAGTGGATCCCTGGATATCTTGTCTCAAGGTGATGGCAAATAAATGTCACACTGTGGACTGGAAGGGCAACAAACCTTGACTGGATTCATACCTAGCACAACAAATTCCTGACTGCACAGCACGATCCCACACAACCGAGCTCAGCTGGGCTTCTCTGAGGTGCTGGTTTGCTTTGTGTGATAAAAAAGAATCTTTCCAGCAGGTTGTCTACCTGTTCCATTTGACATTTCCATGCCAAACCTCTGTGAAGACAGAAGTAATTTGTTCTGTTCCTGCAGAGCGAGCCCCTCGCTGGCTCCTGGGTGTGTGTCACAGTGATATTGGCTGTGGCAAACGTGATCAGCCGAGTCTGGAGCAGAGCGCAGAGACAGAATATGAGAATTGATTGAGGGAAAGTCTGCAGGGCTTTGCAAGGAAGGAAGGTCCCGAAGGAGCCTCAGTCAGAAATGTGAATTGCAGTTTGTGTGCGTGGCTGCTGCCCTGGCAGCATCAACCTCCTCTGTTAATCTGGGGTTTGTGGCCGGTTGCCCCAGCCCAGCGCTGCAGATTCCAGGCCTGGGTCACCACTCCCAGCCCTTGCCAATGCACTCTCGAAACATCCATGTTTGTGCTGATGCTCCTCACCAACACCTGAGGTGTTTTCATTGCTGTCAGAGCATTTAGCACCGACATTAGCACACCTTCCATGTCCTGTGTGTAAACTCTGGGAATTTGTCTGCACAGAAAGCAGGAAAAAAGTCTTATTGTCCAAGATGCTGATTAGTAACAGATGGAGCAAGGTGGTGGCCAGAGATTCAGGGCTGCTTTTGCCAGTACTTGGCCTGCTTTTCTGTGGCAAAAAGACACTGCAACAAACAAAAAATTCTAATCCAAATGCTTGTGCAGAAGTAGTTTCTTTGTTCTTTGTTTCACACACATGGGGGCGTTTTCAGTGTTTTTGCAAATCTGTCTGGCTGCTTATGCTTACGACTGCTTCACCCTCCAGCAGCTCAGCACCGGCTCCAGAAGTCCCTGCCCAGCATGGGTCAAAGCAGCACTGTGGATCAGGGGACAGAAAGGCATCCTTTGTGTGCAGGGCTGGCTGTTTTGCTTCAGGTTGACTCACACAAATGTTCCAATGATTCAGAAAGAGACGATATTTGGTTATGGAGACGTTCTGTGCTGGCTCTGAGGTTCAGCAATTCAGGTGCTGTTGTTGATAATTGAACCTTTGCAGCTAATAGCCACTTCCACTTAGGGCTCTCAAGGTTTTTGGGTATTATCCTGTTAAGTTGGCAGCAGAAGAGGTTTGTAAAACTGCCAGGCACAAAACCCTCTGCCGAGCTTGGGAGAAGTTTGGATGTAATCCAGGGCCACTTTGCTTCAGATGGACTATAATTAAAATTTCATAATACCTTTTGGAGGTGAGATTTATGTGCAAATCAGGTACACAGGCACATAAAACCTTTTTGGCCAGTGGTAGAGGTGCTGTTGTTTTGAGTATATGAAAGGAGACAGCCTGTTCCCAAACAGATTATTATTTTTGAACTTTCATGGGGCTAAGTTCTGGGAAATTTTAGGAAAACACAAACAATGAGAATACCATTCATTTCCAAGGGATCAGGATTAGAGCTAAAGACAGGAATAGCAGTGTAAACTTCTAAGCTACTTTTGTAAAATTAGGTGCATTTCTCTGTGTTTTGGGTCAGTCCTCAGTTAGCACCTTTGGAGCTGCTGGGATGTCAGGGTTTCTTTTTCTCCCTCGTTTCTATTTTTTTCTCCTGTATTTCTCCCTTGTTACGCAGTGTACCCATTCCAGAGTGACATGTAATCACCCAAACCAAATCACTAAGAAGTGATTGGAGAGGAACAGTTCTAAATTAGATTATTTGGCTCCCAAATTGCATCTTCCCCCTCTTCCCCCACAACTGATTTCAGGACAGATGCAATTGCAGCTGTGATCTATTGATGACCAGAGGAGATGTAAGGCCTCGGAGAAGCTGCCTGTGTCTGATTCATGCCCGAGTCTGTCCAACCTAAGGACGTCCTTAATTTAAGTAAACAGCTGCAGAAAATAAAAAAATGTAGGAATTTGTAGTCTGTGTTGAAAACCTCTCACACAGGAAAACTCTCATCGACTTTTGTATTTCTTTTCAAATTCTGTTAGAAAAGAGGTAATACAGTCTCAAACTTTATTTCTTTCTCTTTTTCAGTTACCTCCTTTCAGGCATTTCTTCCAGGCTGAGAGCCCAGATACAATGGTAGTCTTTGAAGGAAAGTAGTTCTGATGATGACTGCAGTCCCAGTGGCATTGTTCCTCCTTGAGATTCACCAGTATTAAAGAAATGAATGACATTACCTTAAAAAATGTGTTCTGGAAGCAGGTGAGGTCTCATCAGGCTGCTTCATCAAGCAAAGTTTTTAGGGTAGTTTGACTCAGGCACTTTTTTCTTTCCCTAACACATACTTCCCCACACCAAGGAACTCCCATTCTCAGTGATTCAGTCCTTTGGAATGGCTTTATCTGCCTTTCAGAACATTTTTTTCCTTTATTGTTACTTCCAGGACAGTGAATGGTTCAGCACTTGCCAATGGGTCTGGCTGAGCTATGTTCCTTCTGCTTAACAGGGAACACAGGAGGATGTTCTTGTCTCTTGCTTATTTCAGATGAGTGAGGTTGACTTTTTTTTTTTTTTAGTTGTCACTCACGTTGCAGAGAAATAAAGAAGAACAAAGGCTGTCTCATTACACTTTCACTGCCAAGTAACTCTTCTGGAATGTGTTTGTGTTTCTGGAATGTGGACTGTTGTGCACTAGGGAGAAAACAAGACCAAATAATTTCTACTCTGCTGATCACTGGCAATTTACAGTATGGACAAGAACTTTAAAATACCAGTAACTGGAGTTGAAAAGGTTTCAGGAAAGGTTTTAAAGGAGAAAGTGATTTAAAGTTTGAGACTGATGAGGTGATGGTGTTGGGACTGCAGAGGTGCCTGGTGCCATCACTGACCCGAGGGTCAGCAGAGCAGTGCTGGGGTCGATGCTGGGGGCAGCAGCAGAGAGTACAGGTGCTGGCCATGTGCTCAGGCTGGGGGCAGGAGGGGTCAGTGCACCCCATTCCTTGGAAGTATCCTGGTGGCCATGGCTCCCAGATGCCCAGGTGGTGAGTGAGGAGTTCAGGCTGTGGTGCCCCAAGCTCCCCTGGCTGCCCTGGGGAGGTGGTGGGCAGAGAGCAGGGTTCGATCTGGCTGTTCGCTCTTCTGTCTTGAAAATACTTCCATACAGTAATTTTTATAAACACCCCCTGTAATCCCCCATACCTTTGCCAAGTCACCTCATCAAATTACTGGTGGTACTTTGAAAAAAGTGCAGTCCTCCCATGCAGGGGGCTGTGCCAGGGCAGGGGATAGTGCCACAGTCCTGTATCCTGGTGCCAGCATCAGACCTCTACAGCAGGAGATACACTGAGACCAGAAACCTGAGACTGAAAAGGAAAAAGGATACTTCCAAAGGATTTTGTGGTTTTTCTAACATCTCTTTATCTTTAGGACCAGCTCAAACAAACATCTCTTCCTGGACACACATGCAGCTTCTTTTCTTCCCAGCTTTCTTTCCAATCCAAGTGTCACATGGAGTCCCTCAAGACCAAGCTGCTGCCACCTGCGCTGTGCTGGAGCAGCAGCTCCAGGGCAGCCCACACACTTTGGGAGGGAGCTGCCTGGTGGGAGCTGTGGGTCCACCTGGTGCCACAGAGGGAGCTTGGAGGGTAGTTCCTGGCACCTGTCCCCAGCCTCCGCTCTCAGCTGGGAAGAACTGCTCTGAGACCACCTCCTGCTACATTACCCAAAGCCAAACCCAAGGAACAGCGGTTTGGGCTCTGATTTTTGCTCCTCCCAAGGCTCTCCGTTTCCCTGAACTGACTGCTGATACCACCCACCTGGCTTCCCCCAGCGCCAGAAACAGGCAAACAGAAGAAAGGCTGGGTTACGGAGAGAGGGTAGCAGCACTGTAATTTTACATAGCAGCACAATTTGGGGAGGTTTCAGCTGATTGTACCATAGTAACAGCTGTTTTTGTGCACCTGATGGAGCTGCAGTTGGTCTGTGCTCAGAAATGGGTGAGTGAGAGGAACGGGCTGTTAGGGCCGTCACCCTTTCATCGGGGCAGCAGTGAAGCTGTGCATCTTGCTTTGAGTGCTGCAGTTGGTTTCCATCTCTGTGAAGAGGTGCTGAGCACAGGGTGGTGGGGTTTAGCTGGGAAATGGTCAAAACCCCTTTAAAACCAGCTGTGACCCTGCTGCAGGGCAGGCAGCGCAGCACGCAGCAGACATCCTGCCAAGCTTTCCTCCAGCTACAGCCCTTGTTTGGTACTCACTTCTGAGCATTGACATCACTCTTGCAGCTTGCCAAGGAGCCTTTTGGAGCCCATAGAGTCAGGAGGGCTCTCAGGAGGGGTGCTGATGTGTCAGTGTGCTGGAGAGAGGTTTGTCTTTGGGATGTATGGTGCCTCTGTCCCTGAAAGTCTGGATGTTGGAAAGAGATGTGGGCATTCGCAGATCATCCGGGAACATGGCATCTGGCATCTAAAGGAAAAAGTACAAGTAATTTTTTTTTTCTCCTGCAAGCCAGGAATTGTAGTGAGTGCAGCTGGGGCTGAAAGGAGAGAAAACAAAGCAGTGGCTAATTCTGCTTTTACTGGAGCAGTCAGATAAAGGGCAGTTGAAAAGAGAGCAGGGAATGAATGCAAGAAATGTTTTTCATACTAGGAATGCAAACTAATCCAAGCTGGAATGGTCATCAGTGTTTCCAAAACTTAGCCCCTGAAATATTTGAAGAAATGAAAAAGAAAAAATAAAATCCAAGAATGAGTAATAGGCACTGAAAAAGGCTGTGAATGCTTTAAGGGCAAAAGAATCCCAGTGGGAGATGCCCAGACTGGCAAGGATGTGAAGGGCACTGTGGAGTAGATGCATGCTGGCAGCTGGAGGTGAGGAGTGATCTCTTGGCTGAGCTGCTTCCAGAGCCGACCTCCCCACACCTGAGGTGAGGCTGTTTTCTGCTTCTCACTGTCAATCTGTCACCACTCTCCTCCCTGAGGGACCCCTGCGCAGGGCCATGTCCCCTGGAGGCATTTGCCTCCTCCAGCTCTGTACCAAGACCCCAAACTCAGCAACCAAACTCTGGGCTGAGAGACTGAAGTCCAAAATTTTGTTATTTTAGAGAAATATTTGCTTCTGAAGGGTAGTAAGGTATTTTTAATTTCTTTTTTAATCGAATGGGGTAAAATGGATTGTCCATAGCTAAAACTTCAGATTGTTGTTGACGACATTTATGTCCTGGCTTTCATTCAGATTTTCAGTGAAAAAACAGCATTTTCAGAATACAACGTGCAGAACACCACCTATTCTCCAGTTACTCTCTGAAAAAGAAAGCTTCTGTTCATGGGTAGGTTTTGGAACTGTGTGTACAGGGCTCATGGCATCCCTGTCTTCAGAAGTCTTTCCTTTCAAACCATATTTTATCTTCTGCATCACTTATACAAGGACCATGGCTCTTGGTTCCTGTTTGAATATTTGTAGCTGCTAGTAAAGTCAGACTGGAGTGTTTTTTGGTTATTTTTCAGAAACTTCGAAGTAGTTTTTAGTCTACTCCATCCTTCCAGAGGAGTTCCCTTCAAACTAAGGAAAAAAGGCTTCATAGAAGCTTCCAGAGCAACTCCCCTCCCTTTGCCAGCGTCAGCTGGCTCTGGAACAGCACATCCGGCTTTTTCTCCTGGTATTGAATCCTTTAGTAAGTGAAAAGCCACCAACATTGCCTGAACCTGGCAGTGCTTGCTTCCATCTCCTGATGGACCATGAGTGACAGTTGCCATGTCACCTTCCCTGTACCTCCTGTCTCCTCTGTATCTGCTGAGCCTTCTTTGCCAAGAGCCAATCTTCTGGATTAGTGCATCTCAAATTCCTGAGCTGATAGAGACTCCTTTGGCTTTCCTTTACAGCCATTTGATAGTCATAGGGAATAACTTGAAATTTTAGAACATAACTTTGTCTTTTCAGCTGAGAACAACGTGCCTCTCCCCTCCTCAAGCGCTTTGCTGTGTGTACCACAGCTGGTCCTTGCTGTATATCTGGCACATGGAATTAGAAATAACTGCAGGTACAGTAGGGAAGTCACAGTAAACCTCTCAGGTACATTGTACTGAGCTCCAAGAAGGTGATGGCCTGGAGCTGACTCTTCCTCTGGCTCTGGGGAGTTCTTCCTTGCCAGTTGAGGAACACTCAGCTCACCCAGGCTGCTGTCTAGGAAAGGACATGGTCCATTACAGTACAGCAGTTGGATCCAAGGTCATGCAGCTCCTCCCCCATGTTCCAGTTCACTGTGAATAATTTATACATCGGGCTTCACTGCAGAAAGGCTGGTCTAGCGCATTCGAAGAAGTCATTTCCAGCTCCTAAGTCAAGCATCAGCACCCTGGTATCCCACACATGTCCTCTGTTGTTTGTTCCTTCCGTCTGTCTGCAGCATGAGAATCCAATTACACTCCCTCCAAGAAAAGAAGAATAAAAGAGAATAAAAGCTCAAATACTCTTTTGAGGGGATGTAATTGAGTATCTGGCAGAGACAGTCTGTGCCCAGCACCTTCCTTCCACATTTTTCCCCTCAAAGAGGGATTTTTCTCAGAGAAAAAACAAAAGCCATAGAGACTGGTAAATTTACCACATTGAGATTGGTAAATGTTATGATTTTGCCTAAAAGTCTGCCCTCAGTAAGTGAAAATATTTTGTAAAAGCTGGATTATAGCTGCAATGGCTCTCATATATCAAGAAGGAGCATGCAGTGGGATGGAGGAACACGTAGATGACCCTCGTGTTGCTGTGGGCTGAGCAGATCTTTCCCTCCCCAGGAGCCAAACCTTGGCTCACCTGCACAGAAAGGCATTGTGTATAGTGTGGTTTTGAATGGTTAGCACCTGTCTGAATTACAGAACTGCTTTATGTAATGTATTACTGGGGTAATCACTCTGTTATCACCAAATGTGGTTTACTTATAAAGTCATATTATCAAGTCCATGAAATGTCCTGGAAAACGCCCGTGCCTGTTTGTCCCACATTTTCTGAGTCACAAAAGCAGGACTAGTCATTGCAAGTGAAGAGGAGTACAGTGTCCTAAGTGCACTAAAGCAAATAAGAAAAAAGTAAGAGTTGCAGATTCATGGTTTATGAGGATTGTCCAGACTCATTTCTAACACACATTTTGAGTGAAATAAAACTTCAGGGGTTGGTCAATAGTTCTTGTTGTTTCTGTTATTTATCAAACTTGTATTTAACATAGAAAAGGGTAAACTATGAAATTCTCTAGAGCAGAGAAATCTTGCAAGAAGCTGCATGGTGCAACAGACACATTGAATTAAATTTTCCTCATTCGGACTGGACAATTTCAGCTGTTGAATTTTCTCCCTTTGGATGAGGCTCAGGCACTGAAACTTCCTGTCTGCTTCCAGCTGCTTTCCGCTCTGAATGGCAGAGCAGAGACACTTTCTTTTTCAAGCCAGAAATCTCATTATTGCACCAGCAGCCCTTGGTTTAGGCTTTGCCAGGATCCGTGTGCTCCCTGCTTCCTGTGGCACAGCTCCAAGCCAGTAGGACAGGGGATTCTCTCGGAGGCTGGGCGCTTTCTTGGTGGGTGCTCTGGGCATCTACTCTGTGTGTCCTGAGTGCAGCCCCAAAGTGGGGTAGCACTTTCTCTCCAGCAGCTCTCACCTCGTTTCCTGATGATGTGGGAAGGCCACACTCAGCACCAGGATTGGAGCTCTGGGAAGGACAGATGGAGAAGACAAAGACAAGAAGCCAGAAATTGCACATTTGGAGCATGATGGGAACATCTGAATTAGGAAAAGTTTTAACGCAGTGGTCTTGGGTTCGCAGGATTTCTCGTCTGCCCTCTTTGGAGGTCTTTACATACCTCATAAATATGAAATATAACAATCTGCAGGGACCTGTGGGGACAATTTTATTCAGTTTTTGAGCTCAATACTCCAGTCATGAAAGCATTTTCTGTACATCTTCGTGGTAGCAGACAGGGACAAGCATTTGAATGCGTGTACACACTGAGCCCATGGTAGCAGCCTGTGGAGAAAATCTCCATTGCTATTATGATTTGCCTCATCATTAAATTCTGTCCAGTAATGGAGATGAATCATGTCTTTAGAAATCATTTCCTTAAAATTAGCTTCAATTCAGGTGCAAGTGCAAGCAGCCTTGACCCTGGATGCTTTTACATGCTGTACAATGAGCATGACTGTTGAATTATCTCACTTCTCTCTGTCAGGCAGGAAAAAGTCCCTGCAGGGAAGTACAGGAAAGATTCCATGAATGCACCGAGCTCAGGGGCTTGTTCCCAACAGTCCCCTTGGCCTCCATGAGCAAAAATGATGAACCATGGCAATGACCCGTGAAAATGCTTGAAATCTGGTGGTTTTTAATGTTCTCAAGGATCTGAAAATTTATAGTATAGCTCTGATTTCTCTGGCCCTCATCAACATTGATCTGTTGAAGAGATTACATTAGATCACATTAGATCTGTTCAGAAGATGGATATGCATCTCAACTGACCTTTCAGCAATCTGACATTTCTTTTCAAAAGAGCACTAAAAAGGAAAATGCTAAATAATCTCACGAAAATGAAAATTTCCAAAAATTTGTGTCTCAAGTAGTGTCAACATGTGAAAGCCAAAAATCTTCTATAGAAACAAAGGGTGGCACAATTCAGCTGGATAAGCTGGCAAAAGTACGTTTCTCCCTTGCTTTGTCTGTCTGACTGAGAGGAGCTAGCACCAATGCATGATGAACCCCAAAGCCTGCTGGAAGCAGCTCAAAATGTTTGCCAGTGCAGCAAACCAGCATGTGATTGCTGAAGTGTTTGTACCTGTGACAGAATAAATCCGTTCTGCAGGAATACAGGATGAGGGTCGCGCACCTCTGTCACCGAGGGCATTCACGGCTGTTGGGTTCGTGCATGTGCAGCCAGTGCTGCTCTTCCCCCTCACCCTCCTGATGCACAGCAGGGAAATGGCAGGGAACATGGCAAAGGGGCCTGTTGGGGCCACACAGCAAAGGAGCCCAGGGATGGAGCCCTGTGTGTTCCTGCAGCCTCTGCCAGGCTGCTGCAGAGATGCCGGCAGGCTCCTGAACGCGCCGGGGGTCAGCACGGGCCCCAGCCCGGCCGGGATGCAGAGAGTGCAGCTGGCCATCCTGGCTGCCCCCCGTGCATGCTGGGCTGCTGCTCTTGTTGTCAGATTGCATTTCACTTTTCACTCTATCCTCTGCACCACATGAGAGTGAGAAGGGGCTGAGGCCAAGCACAAAGCCCTCAGATGTTCTCTGCTAAAACTCTGGGATGAAGAGAAAGAAAGATGCCATGAAGTAGTGAAGATGCTTCACCCCCATGTAGCTGTTGTGCTGGGTATCCAGACGAGCAGAGAGTGGATGGAGGAGATCATAGCACATCCACCCTCCATCTGTGTTTTGCTGCTCTCTGGATCTGCACGTCAGGCTGTGCTGTTGCCCACGTGTGGGTTGTGATACACCTCAGGAAAAACTGAGAAGAGATCTGCCATTGGCTCCTTCCTGTGCAGTGTGTCATCTGGCAGCTGTGTATATCACAGGGAACACAGGGACCACTCTGCTGCTGAGCAAAGCTGCTTCACTGAGTAGTCAGAGATACTTGGAGTGGGAAAAGCAAAGCGAAAGGCAGCCCTTGCTTTTTTGTTTCTGCCAAGCTCTGAAAACTCTTGGGAAACAGAAACCTGATGGATTAAGGACTGTGTGGAGAACCAGTAAAACAGATTTTCAAGGATAAGTTGCCGATTGAAGAAGAACAGTGCCCAAAAGGAAATATTCACTAAGATTTCTTCCTTGGTGCAGAGATAAAGTGTTTGTGGATCTCTGATATTTCAGCCTCTGAATCAGCTTCGCTGTGGGGGACATATGAGACTTAAGAAGGACAGCCGACGGGGAGCCCCTGAGGTGAAGCTGACGTGTCCCCAGCACAGGCAGAAGGACCCATTTATCAACTCTTTTCTCTAGTTTGCAACCATGGGGTAAATTCTTAAAATGCAAGTGTGTGTGCTCCCTCCTGCAACCACTGGCTTTAGCAGCTGAGCTGGCAGAAGGCACTGACGAGTGTGCAGCTGGCACCAGGGCTCTGCTGCCCCAGCCATGAGAAAACACACCTGGTTCCCCTTGCAGTACATGCCCAAGCCCTTCTGGAGAGCGGAGAACCACAACACGACCAACTTTTTCTCTGCACTGTACGGCTTCCCTAACCAGTCCTTCTTCCACAGTGACTTGGACCTGGAGGACCTGGGGGACTTTGATAGCGGAGCCAAGTATGAGGGTGAGTCCCAGAGCCGGACAGTGAAGGCTCTGCTGATCGTCGCCTACTCTGTGATCATCTGCATCTCACTCTTCGGCAACATCCTGGTGTGCCACGTGGTCATCAAGAACAAGAGGATGCACTCTGCCACCAACCTCTTCATCGTCAACCTGGCTGTTGCTGATGTGATGATCACCACCCTGAACACCCCCTTCACACTGGTGAGCCCTGTCCGGCCGTGCCTGCTGGTGTCTGTGTGTGCCTGTCAGCTGTGTGCACTAGGATTGAACGGGCTGGGACCAGGCTGCTATCCTGACTTTCTTTTGCCCCACTTCCCCTTTTGCCTTCTGGAGAGGGTGCAATCATGGCCCCCATCCCCAACAGCCCTGAGCAAGTGGAGCTGGGGGGGTCATGCCCCCACCTCACAGTCCATTGCATGGGTCACTCTGCTGCAGCTTTCCCCCTCTGCCTGGGCAAGGCACAGATCTGGGAGCCGTTTTTGCCTGTTGATGGGGAAGGAAGTGGGGACAAGTTTGACACCAGAAAATCCAATACATGGCTGGTTTCCTATGGAAACAATGTGAACCAGGTCAGTCCCTGTGCAACATCTCAGGGAAGTGCTCAGGCTGCACTGAACAGTATCGGTGGCATGTCCCTCCCTCAGCCACTACAGACGGTGCTTCCTGGGGCTAATCGTCCTTTTTTTATTTTAAGTGACTAAACAATATATGATATAAAAGAACATTAAATGAATGAAGTGGGAAGAATTAAAGATTCATTTCTTGCCCCACTGTCACAGACTATAAATGCCATGTAAACAGGACTCTGCACCTGGATTTGACCCAGCATTCCTGTTCAAAATTCTCCTGCTTCATCCCTGCCCAGAGTGTTCTCCTGCCTCCCAAAAGCAGGCCTTGAACTAGCTATTTGAATTCACCCTTTCTTAAGCTGGTGCTGTTTCCTTAGTGGGATTTCCCTGCCTTGCTCTGATGGGATTTGCATCCCGTAATTTGTTCGGGGAGAGCCTGGTGCCCTCTTGTGTATTTGCACACCAACAGCCACACACTAGGCACGTGTAATTAAATTTCTGTCAGCTCTCTCAGGAATGAGCTTTACACCAGCTCCAGAGAACCAGCACACTGCTCCAGTTCAATGACAGTCAGTGCTGCAAGAGTTGTCCCTACAGGGAAATTAATTAGATTAACTGAAAACAGATTAGCTAGTCTTGGCTAATTTTCTGTGGACAGATGCTTTGTAGTAAATGTGCTTTACTTCAAATTAGCTTAATCTGCAGCAAAATGAGTTACATTAATTTGTAATTAATATTGCACAGTCAGGAATAACAAGGGAATGAGGCAATTTGGCACACTCTCCTCTGCAGAGAAGCCGTCATCAGTAACACTTCTCTGGGAACAGGTGAGAAATTCTTCCACGGATTTCTCTCACTAAGTTTGGAGATCATGCAGTTTTCAGCATCCACATGTTCAAAAGCATAATGTTTTCTGGGAGGCACCTAGTGTGCCCTGCAGAGCCTTGTCGATGAGCAGAGCTAAGGTTTCTTTATGTGTTCCAGAAGGGCCATGGTAAATATACAAATGTACAAATGTACACAACATACACAGAGCACTGCTTAAACCATTGGTTTGCACAGTGCAATAAATCTCACCTCAGTTTGAGCCTCTTGTACAGTCACTGTTTCCCAAGGAAAAACTGAGGATAAAGCATCTCCAAAACCTCAGAAAGCTGTATTAAAGCATTTCTTCTGTCCTGTGCACCTGGGAAGCCAATTTGCTTCTCTTCAGGTACTGCTTCTGTTAATTCGATGTTGTCTGTTCTTCAGGTGCGGTTTGTGAGCAGCACCTGGGTTTTCGGAAAGCTGATGTGTCACATCAGCCGTTTTGTTCAGTACTGCTCTGTCCACGTGTCTGTGCTGACCCTTGCTGCCATTGCACTGGACCGGCACCAGGTATGTTGAGGACACCACCCCTATGTTTGCTAGAAAATAATGTGCTAAATACATAGTTGTTTCCTCCTCAAATCCCAGTACCTGGAAACCTGCACTGTCTTGAGACTCAGGGAACAGAGGGGAGGAACTCCAGCGTTGATGGCAGTGGACAAAATATCCATGTTTTTTACAGTGAGGGTGATGAAATACTGCAACAGGATGCCCAGAGAGGTTGTGGAGTCTCTGTTCTTGGAGGTACTGAAAACCTCAGGAGATCAGTGCCAGGCAGCCTGCTCCAGCCCTGCTCTGCCTGGGCCACTGGGCTCGTGGGCTCCCTGCCCTCCTCAGCCCTGCCTCGGAGCACAGCCCCACCAGCAGGGTGGGGATAAGGGCTGAATTCAAACATCAGCCAGCACACACATTCTCTCCACGCAGATTCATGACAGTCTGTCAGTTCTGATGCTTGCCCCATTCCTTTGGGATGCCTAAGGCTGGGAACAGTAAGAACTATGTTTATTCATCCAGTTCAAGGTAAAAAATTCTCTCCTTCTCCTCCAGCCCTGATACTTACTAGCCGGGAAAACCTTTCAGGTCAAGCAATGAGTACAGACTGAAGGGTTTCTTTAAGTGAAAAAGAGTTTATAATTTGCGCTTTAGCTGATGAGTGCTGAGTGGTGGGAGGCCAGATCCAGCACAGTGAGCTCTCAGGCAGACTGGATTTCTTGCAGTGCTGGAGTCACTGAAACAGTTGCTACCGAAAAGCAACTTCACATGATAAATGCCGTGGCTGGATGAAGCTCAAAACAAGAACAGGCTCCACCTGGTGTCAGAGAATCACAGGGACGGCCAGAGCATAGATCAGCCACTTCTTTTCTACCACAAGGAGTTCGACAGTCTGCCCATTTCATGTGCAGTATTTGCTCCTGAAATCAAAGCACTTTGACAGTGATTAATTTTAATCAGTGGATTCTGGGTTGATTGCAAGGCATGGCTAGGTATCAAGAGGTGTTTGTTCAATTAAGGGCAAAAAATACTTGCCCTTAAACTCAGAGGAATGGGTTCCTCAGGGCTGGAATGAGCTAGTATGGCCCAAGGAGATAAAGACAGAAGTGAGGAGATGTCCCTGACAAAAGGGAAAACAACACTTGCCTCTAAAAATACTGCTAGTCCTGAGAAGTACCACAGCAGACAGATACTCCAGGGGAGTTGTACAACTTGATTAAGTAGATATTTATAATGGGACTAGAAACGACATGCATAAAATACTGAAGACTTCATCAGCCAAAAGATCATCTGGATGACATGATAGGTCTATTTTTAATTATTGTTTCATTGCCTAAGGTAATCCTCCCCAGTGCATATAGCTCAACAGAGATCTCACCACTGTGGTCTCTGGAGTCATGCTGATGGGTCACACGGAATGTGTGTCTCTGCTCAGGCTCTGGGCCAGCAGTAACACTCAATATATGCACGACTCCATGCATTTCCCAGCCCTTGTGCTCCCTGAAGTCCTGTAAAGTGAGTCTCTCTGCCTTTTAACACTGAAGGGATGTGGAGCTGCTGCTGCATGTCACGTGCGACATGGGGGTCAAAGAGTGACCAAGACACTGTAAGTCCTCAGGAGTCATTGTTCTCTGCAGGTGATCATGCACCCTCTCAAGCCACGCATGTCCATGGTGAAAGGAGGGATTTGCATCATCATCATCTGGGTTATGGCCAGCTGCTTCTCGCTGCCTCATGCCATTTATCAGACTCTGACAAGGTTTTATATTGGGTAAGACATTTACATATTTTTTGTCCTATGACGTTTGCAAAGTCCCACCAAAGCCAAGTCCACACCCCTCCATCCATGTTATTAGAGCAGAAAGGGTGGTGAAACAGAGAAGTTTTCCTTCCCTTTGCATAGATGCTGTGTCTGTCACAAAGGGACAATGACAATCAATGGAATTGCTTCCAGGCTGCTTCATTAATTGTTTTGGGCTCAGAGATTCAGCCATGTAACTTAGGGCAGGCACAGGAGAGAAGGCCTCCTCGTCAGCAGAGGCCACAGATGTCAAAATGGATGATTTATTTCTTTTCCTGTGGATGTGTTTAAGATACCTTCGTTGGAGCCAAAGGTTAAACCTAGAGTAAAATTTTCTATTGAAAGTGGCACCTGCCACTTGACTGCCAAATTGCACTGCCATTTGATACCAAATGAGTTCTGCTACCTGTACTGAAACTTGTATGAATGTCTGAGGTGTTTGTCCTCAAGATGTGTGCAGCTGGTAGTGGAACTGAGAGCTCTTTCTCTTTGATCTTCAGAAACAGAACCATCCGAATGGTCTGCCTCCCCAGCTTCCCTCCTCCTGCTGATCTTTTCTGGAAGTATTTGGACCTGACTACATTTGTTCTCCTGTACGTTCTGCCCTTGCTTGTGATCTCCATCACATACACCATAGTGGCCAAGAAGCTCTGGCTGAGGAATGCCATTGGGGACCTCACCATGGAGCAATACTATGCCCATCAGCGGAAGAAGAAGATGACTCTGAAGATGCTGATGGTGGTGGTGGTTGTGTTCGCCGTATGCTGGTTTCCCCTGAACTGCTACGTGGTGCTGATCTCCTGCAGAGCCATCCACAGCAGCAACGCTCTGTACTTCGCTTTTCACTGGTTTGCCATGAGCAGCACCTGCTACAACCCCTTCATCTACTGCTGGCTGAATGAGAGCTTCCGCACGGAGCTCCGGTCCCTGCTGTGTGTGTGCCAGCGCAGGAGCACAGCTCAGGGCCACGCTCTGCAGCCCATCTCCCCGCCGTTCCGGCATGCCAAGGCTGAGAACTGCTGGTACAAAAGAAGCAGCACCTGCCAGAAGGTACAGACACCCTCCCAGAAGAACTCTGCAAAGACGGACATATCCAGCGTGCAGCCGATTGTGGCAGAAAGCTGAACCCTTCATCTGACAGCTGGGCAGCATCACGTAGGGATTGTGAGATCATGGGGAAAACGGGTTTGGAAAGGACTCTGGAGACCATCAAGTCAACCTTCTGCCCACAGCATGCGAATTCCAACCTTTGACTGGGTCATTCAGGACCTTGTTCTCTCAGGTGTCAAAATTCTCTGGGGATGAACTGCCCACTTGTGGGCTCCAGCATGAGGGGTGTTGAGTGAATTTTTCATTGAAACAGTCAGCAAAAATGAAGAGAATTATTTAACAGCACATGAAGCCTTTCACTGTCTAAGAAAACACAGGGAAGCTGCACTGGTTATACTTACGCCAGCTGCTCACTGTGCTTTGATGTAAAGCTCTTTGGGCTTTAACTTTGTGAATTGACATTTCTTTGCCATAAAATCTAAATTATGTTCACTTTCAATAATATTTTATTTTTTACCAGTCCTCAAGAACTGTGTTCTTCATGGCTTCCCTGCCAGACTGGCAGCCCTTCCCCAGTGGGTCAGCCTATCTCTCTGTCCTGTAGTTATCCTGTGGGCAGCAGCACCAGTGATTGTTCATTCGGCAGCTGTGGAACTGGGGGTTCCATTTTCGTCTGAGATGGAACCAGCATTGTGTTGGTTCCATCACAATGGAACAAACCAGACCTGCAGGTTTTCAACCCCAAAGGCATGAGATGGAAGAAGTTTTACCTGTAACATGTAAACCTTAACATTTAAACCTTCATGTATTACCTGCTCAGTTAAACTGAGCATCTGGCAATGTGCCACAGCATTCGCCTCAAGCACAGATCTTTGTGTTCCAGCTACATCGCTGGCGGCAGGGCGCACCAGCGGTGCTGTTCCTGGTCCAAATGGTGCCTCTGGAGCGCAAGAGATAGCTGGGATTCCTGGGGATGCATGTGCCTGACAGCTGGCGCCAGCAGCTGCCACTCTGGGGGCTCACGGCGGAGCCAGCCACCACATTTCAGAGCTGGGTTTGGGTCACTAGTGAGAGATACCCAGTGGGAGCACATGGCCAACTTCAGCCTATGGCTATGAAAAGCCACCAAAGTTCTGTTTTCCTCTTTCTCAGAAAGAATAACCAGTTTCTTTGTGTGTGTTCTGCACTGGCTCAGCCTTCGTGATGGTAAAGGGATAAGCTTCAAAAGACAGTGAAAAGGAAATGAGCTTCAGTCTTCCCATGCAAAATACTCTAAACTACACCTCTATAGCTGAGCATTTCCACCCAGATGGCAGTGTGTCACAGCTGCAGACCTGCATGAAAGGCTGCTTAAATTTGGAAATCAAGATGCTTTGATGGGTAGAAAAATATGTGACCTGAGAATGTATTTGTATTTCAAAAAGAAACTGTGAAGGGGAGGAAAGAGTAAGAGCAACACGATCTTGCTTTTTCCTAAGCTTATTGTGGGAAGGAGGAGGACAACAGCAGCTGGGACAGGGACAGGGACCTGGCATGGCTTGAGACACTGCAAATCCCAGTGGCATTGACAGTACCAAGGCTTCAGGTCTGTGCTCCCATCTGAGGCACAGTGACCTCTTTTCCTTCACATCTGCAAGGAATTACTCTGCAGAGGATATGCTATGGAGAGGAAATTGAATTAGAAAAATCTCTTCAGAGAGCAAATACCCAAGGCTCAGGTATTGGCTCTGACAGTGTGAGCCTTTGATTTGGTTCCACTGGAGTGGAGCCCTGCCTGGAGCTGGCACCACAGACGCAGTACCAAAACCTTTAATTCTATGTTACAAGTAAATTACAGCATAACATTACTACTAAGTTGGGTGTTTTACTGTCTGGAAACTGGGAATCCATGACACTGCAAATGGCATTTCCCTAATATTACTGTCTGGAGGTTTCTATAAACAAGATTTCTCTTCTTAAAAAACCAAACCAATCACAAATGCAAATAAACATCATTATTGTAACTTAATAAAGCTTATTCTCATTCAAATGCTCTTCTCTTTACATTGGAAAAAATCAGTGAGATTAAATAATGCAGTTTGCATGTATATCCCAACCCACTCCCAGAGAACTGTCCAACTCCTTACTCTGGGCTAAATAAATCAAATAGGGTCTGGGTCAGCGTCCCTCACCCCTGTGCGGACAGACGGATGGTGCAGGCCAAGGTCAAACCCACAGGCTGCCCGTCTGACCATGGCAGTAGGCAGACATCCCTCACCTGGCAACAGTTCTTTAAGGGACAGTTTGCTCCCAGATGAAACGCTGACGTTGTTTCCTCATAGCACATCCCATGCTGATCCTCATGCAGCAGCGCTTTCCTCAGTAGGAGTCTGCAGTCTGGCAATGTTGAGCTGCCTTAAAAAGCATTGTTTCTTTGAGGTGATTGTTTTTGTAAAAGTCTGGCAAACTTCCCCCGATTACACACAACCTCCCACCGGATGCTCTTGCTTTAATATGCGCTCTGTTAAAATATCTGTGTGGTTGTAATACAGTAAGATTTGATCCACCAATGTTCTTTGGGGGCTAACAATCAAATAAAATACTGGTTCGGCACCCTCTCTCTCCTCTGGGTTTTGTGTAACTTTTGAGTTATGAAAAGCAGATAATATTCCCTCTCACAAGAGGATTAGCAAGAAAGCATAGACTGCTGCTCCCGGCAGACATACACCCATGACCAAAACTTTTGTCTCCATGTGTTTTGACTTCTTTCAGCATGAAAAGCCCTTTGCACAAAGAAGTGCTGTGGTTACCCAGGTGGAGAGTCAGCCACAGATGTTCCCCAACAGCAAATGCTGTTCCATTGCCATGTGCTTCCCTGCAGCTCATGCAGTCAGTGGCTGGTCCCGGCAGCACTTTTTGCCTGGCGCCTTGGTCCAGGCAGGAGCATGGGATACTTTGAGGTCTCCTTGAATTTCATTGTTATTCTTCAATAAACACTTCCATGAAGAGAAGCACAGCCCGATCGATTCCTTGTGCATTTCTCCCCGGTGCTCCTGCTGGGATCCTCAGCCATCCCCTGGCTCCCTTCTCCCTGCAGGGGAATTCGTGCTCTCCCTCACCTGACTGCAAGCAAACAGGGTAGAAACTGTGCACAGCAAATCTGCTACAGCTGTGCCACACATGAAAACTGGTCATCAAAGTCTTATTTCTTTGGAAGGGGCTGCTTGGTAACAACATGTGCATTGTGACTGTGCTGGACCCAGGCTCGTTGGGCAAAGCTGCAAGTAGGGCAGCAAGAACCCAGGCAGGTAACTGGTCACTGAAGCTGCTACATCAATTTCCAGCTACACATCTACTGAAGACCAGCAATATACCAAATACAGAGACCTGCAGCTACATTAAACTAATCCTTTAGCATTCAAAGTGTTAAAATCAGGCGACTACACCAAAAGAAGAGAATATTTTATTGTCCTGTCTGCAGAGCTGTTTCTTATCTCTCCTTTTGAAGAAACTTGCCAAGCAGAATAATGAACATGCAGCTGTGAATCATATAACCAGCTCTGATGCGCTTTGTGCAGCTCCACAGAGGGCTCACAGGCTTTTTGAGTCATTTCTGAGTGATTAAAATGGAAGCTGTTAACTGGGTTCACTTCGGCATCGCCCATAGCACTGTGACACCCTCCAAATCCAGACAAAATGGCTTTAGTTTGAAAAACTAGGAGATGTAGGAAGGGGAATGTGTAAGTCAGAGGAATGGGAAAGACATCCCTCCATGAAGGGATACTCAGTTTGGGATTGTTGCTATTGTCAAAGAGCCCACTGCTCATTGTGCAGGAGGTAAGCTTGCTAGTGAAGTAATTATTAGCTAATTGAATAACTATTAAGCTGGTAAAACCAAGTTACTTGGTTTGACACTTTACTGCTTCTGTGGACTTTGGCCATTTTTAAAAATTTCGATCTCTGACTCAGGTACAGAAATTGCTTCTTCTTGATGATTTTTCCTTACAAGAGAAGTGTTAACTCACACAGTGCAATTGTTTGCAGAGATTGGTCCCTCAGGTGAGGAAGAATGGGCCTGGTCTCCTACACATGAAAATGAGAAGCCACTCTTTTTTTCATAGGAGGACAAAATTCAGCTTTCTCAGGTGGAAAATCTTCATCTGTGGCATCTGTGCTGACCCTTAAATGATCCTGAATTAATTTTCATTTTTAATATTCCTCTGTCACTATGTGGACAAGAGTAAGTGGGGTTTGTATTGACATTCACCTCACAGAGACCTGGTGTAAAGTGTCCCCCCAGGATGTGTGTGGGGAAGGGGCTGGGCACGGGTAGCTGCCACAAAGAGATGGGAGAGAGCCTTCAAGTACAAGAACACTGCAGGAGCAGGATGGAGCCCCGAGGGGACCGAGCTGCTGGCGGCTTTTGGGAAGGCTGAGGACCCGGAGGGTGGCACATGACACAGGCTGTGTCCCGTCCCATCTCTCACCCACCATAAATCCAAAGGCCAGGAAGAGCTGAGTCTGTTTTTCAGCTGGAATGTGTCACACTGAGGTCCTGTCATTGCTGAAGGTCTCGTGATTCTTTATAAGATCTGTATTGCCAACAGGGCTTTGTACAGGTACTTTTCACACCCGCCCTGGCTCAGCTGTTTCACCTCGGCCTGTCTGTGAAATGCAGGGATTGATGTCTCAGTGGTTTATTTATTCCTGGAGGTTTGCTTTGCTGTGTTCCAGAATGTGAGGTGTGGAACCGACCTCTCACACGAGAAAGTGCCCCCACCTCTGCCCGCTCAAGCACGCCTGAACCCTGCCGTAACCGGGATGTATCCTGTGGGTTTTGCCCTGCAGAGCCCAGCTCACTCCTGTGCCAAAGGAAGTTTTGAGTTCAATAAGCAGGAAAATACACACAGGTCTCATCGCCACAAGCGGTCCCGGGGAGCCCAGAGCTGAGGTGCCGATATCTAATTACCGGTGCCGATCGAGAACCACCGGGAAGAGCCACAACAGCGTCGTTAAATGGAGAAAATTACCCGGGAGAGGGCACGGGGGGAGCGGGAATGGAGGCGAG
>VZTF01001111.1:1936827-1964874 GCA_013397755.1 Cnemophilus loriae
CGTCAGGGCAGCCACGCGTCCCGCAGCGCCCCCTGGCGGCCCGGCGTTCCCGCCCTGCCCGGACGTGGCGCCCTGAGGGCACCGAGGGGGAAAAGCCGCCGGGACTGCCGGGACCGGGGCGGGGAGGGCCCGCGAGGGGTGCCCGTGACCCGCGGGGGGCCTCTGGATTCGTCTCCAAACGCTCACTCCGGCAGTGGCGGTGGGTGAGGCTGTCGCACCCAGCCCTCACTGACTGCCGAGCTCGGCAGTGCTGGCGTGCTCCGAGTGAACAGGGGTTTCTCGGAGAATTTGAAAAATCGTATCAAAATGTAATTCAGGGTTTGAGAAATACCGTGCGGACTTGGGCACCGATCCGAGCTTCTCAGTCATCTGCAACAGGAGAGAAGAATGGGATACGTGATAAAAAGTGTGTGCACGTGCCCGCCTGTCCCTGGGGGTTCACCTGCAGTTCCAGAGGCCCCAGGTGCCGATAAACCAGGCACCCTTCTCTCTTGGGATGTGCCATGGTGACACTGCACCCTTCTCTCTTGGGATGTGGCACAGTGACACTGCACCCTGCTCATTTGGGATGTGCCACAGCGACACTGCACCCTTCTCTCTTGGGATGTGCCATGGTGACACTGCACCCTGCTCGTTTGGGATGTGCCACAGTGACACTGCACCCTTTTCTCCTGGGATGTGCCACGGTGACACTGCACCCTTCTCTCTTGGGATGTGGCACAGTGACACTGCACCCTGCTCGTTTGGGATGTGCCATGGTGACACTGCACCCTTCTCTCTTGGGATGTGGCACAGTGACACTGCACCCTGCTCGCTCGGGATGTGCCACAGGGACACTGCTCGTGCCGATGCCGATGCTGGAGGTCTGGAGCTGTGCTGATGCCCTGGCAGGGACCCCTTGAGCCTCGGACACAGCAACGGCCGAGGAGTTTGGTGGCTCAGCTGACAGAACACAGTCAAACAAACGAGACAAGGCAGCCTGAGCTCAAGCTCCAGTCACGGCCCCAAGCCCTGGGCTCCCTAGAGTGGTAGCACAGACCGGCCAAGTTGTGTCTCCAACACCTCCCTGACGCACCCGAGCTGCCAGCCTGGCAGGGGGCTGGGGGGCTGCAGAGGGGCAGTGCCAGGGCTGTGGCACTCACAGCCACACAATCAGTAGAAGGTGGAACTGCCTGGACCCTGGCTGAATCCCAAGTAAGCACAGACCCCCCCGGTTGGAACCACTTCCACAGGGAGGCCGTGGGCAGAGGAGATGTGACTCATAGCGCACACTGGGATGGAGAGCCCTGAGCAAATGAACAAATCAAACACTTGCAAACAAGCCCCTGTGAGTGCCACTGTCACATTCCTGTTGAGGCTCGGGACATTTCAGGATCCACTCCAAAATCCTTCGTTATTCATGTGTCTAAAAATAGGTCTTGATGGCTTGCAGTGGTCAGCCAGAGCAGTGTAGCCAAATACCTCTGATACACTGAACTTAAATCTTCAGACTCTTCCAAAAAAGACCAGGGAGGTGACAGATTTCTGGTGAAACTGAACCAAATGTTGGGGGTGTCAGTTTTCGTCCTCTGACATAATGTCTCTCCTTTCCAGCCGATGATTTGTAAGTAATAATGTTGCAACTAACATACTTGAAAGCCCACAGCTGAAAAACACTTGCCTTTGGAAAGTTAAAACAAACAGATGAATCCCACAGATACTTCTCCCAGTCATTAATGTCTCCCAGAACATCATCACTGCTCTGGAGGGTGGTTTGAACAACGCGTCATCTTTTTTCTCCATTTCTGCTCATGAGTCAGCATCCTGTCTTTTGTCCACTCTTCTCCTGAGTCTCCTGACGTGGCAGAATCAGACCATCAATAAACCACTATAAATAATTACTTGTATCCATGGCTTTCAGGGAAGCAATAAAACCTTTCCTTGGCTGTGTAACTGAGTTCATAGAGCCAGTGGTACTTCAGCCAAGCACAGGTTTTCTGGAGATGCCCCAGAGCCTCGCACAGCAGGTCAGCCTGGTGGGATCAGGCACCTGAGGACCCAGACAGACCAGCAGGTGTCACTCAGTCTGAGGCAGTTTTAACCTAATCCTGTAGAGCACTGAGTACCTGTGGACGAGAACCGAAGGTTATTTACTGTCTGCATTACTGCCTACAGCATGTTACCCAGACACTGCCAAGTGAGTCCAGGTACAATTGGCTAAGTGAAATTCAAGGACAATTTGCCTTTCTCCATGTCCTCAAGAATCGGTCTTGGCCATGTTCTAGGGGCCTCTTCCTGGGATTAGGGATGTGCTTTGGTGTTTTGCTCCCAGCTGAGGAGAGCTGGCTGCCATCCCAGGGCTCACTGCTGGAGCTGGAAGGTAACCTGAGAATTTTGCTTCAATTGTCAGATTGTCGTGATTCTTTTGAGCAGAATCCCCCTTCAGTCTTGCTCCAGAATGTTTGTTATTTCGTAGAAGTTATTTTCAGCCTGTTTTAGCCTTTGCTATTTGAGTCCTGGCTGTGCCCTCAGTCACCCTTATGCTGAAACACAACTTTTCTTTAGTGGATCTGTTGGGCAGCAGCACCCAAAGCCAGGTACCCAGGACATGCAGTTTGTGATATCTTCAGCCTAGGGAACTCCTCTGATGTGCTCATGTTCCTAGTAATTAGTGTGTGTGTATAAATGTCAGCTCAATTTTCTTGGTGATCTGGGTGTTTTAGATCAACTAAATTACCTCATTTTTTCCTGTGGTAAAAAATGTCTATCTGTCTGTTAAAACATTTTTTGCCCTCTTTTCCGTGGCAATTTTCACCCTGAACTGCTGGAGACTTCAAAAGTCTGGCATTCAAAATGCAAAGAGCTCTGGTTTTTGTTCCCTTTATGACAATTTTTTTAAATGAAGTTGAGAAGAAAGGAAAGCTAGAACTTGGCAGGTGTGTTTAAAGAAAGCAAAAATCACTTCAAATCTGAAATGAAGGGTTTCCTCTCTTTTTCTGAAAACAGGCAGTTTTCTTTAGCAGCTGTTCCTGTTACTTCTAGAAACGTTAAGTGAAAACCATGAACTTCTGTCTCTGGAGAAAGAAATATTCTAACTATCTTTTTTGTGAATTCTTTACCTGCCTGAAACCCAAGCAAACACACAACAGAGAAGAGCCCCCAGAGGCACTGGTTGAAAAGGAGAACCTGTTCCCTTCAGCAGACTGTTATTTCAGCATTGTCTGCTGGAGATGATCATGATCTATAATCACGGCGTGGGGTGAATGAAGGGATCCCAGGGGTTCTGCTGCTCCTCTGCTGTGAGCTTTTAACCAGTTTCCCAAAATCCCTGAGATAATTCAGACACAAGGAAGGAGATGACAGGGATAAAAGAAGAGAGTCTGTGATGCCAGTATGACAGCTGTCAGTCACACAACACTTCCAAAGTGTTTTATGGAAAAGGCTGGTTTCACAGGAGATCCAGCCAGCAAAAGGATTTGCCAATTGCCATGGGAAAATCAAAATGTTTTAGCTTAAAATACAAGCTAGCACTATCGACCTGAAATTGGAAAAATCTTGGGTGAAAAATATTTTCCAGTAGCAAATTAAGAAGTATATCTTTTACAATATTTTCCTATGGCAGACTACTTTCTGTTTGCAATGTTTTTGTATGGGAATCTCCTGCTGTTGCTGGCACAGGGCTGGCTGGTGCATTTCTGTCACTGGGACATGGACATCAAAGCAGGTAAACGAAAATGAGCCATTATTTTCTTTCTTGTTTCCATTCCAACTGTGTGTGCTCAGGCTGCTGCCCAGGGCTCTGTGGTTTGGACCCATCTGCAGGCTCACATCACCAACCCCTCTGACCTTGGTTTAAAGGGTTCCTCATTAAGCTGGTGAGTCCCTGAAGAAAGACCCTTCCCTGTACCTGGTACTGACCAGACCCTGTTCCTGCTCAACAGAGCTGTCCCCTGGGAAGCTGCTTCCCCTGGCGCTGCCTGAGCAGCCTGGCTGGTGCTTGCCCCATCCTCCTCCCATAGCCTGGACAGTGTCAAAGGTGTTGGATATACCACAATGGGGCTTTAGTATTTTAAGATGTTCAAGCTTGGTTTTAATGCCTTCACTAATGAGCCTGACAACCTGTAACAGTGTGAGCGAGTCTCCTCTTAATTCCTCAGGGAGCACTTCGTAATGCAGTGTAAGCCACAGAGAGATCTGGAATGTGAAATATAGATACAATGGGAAGAAAGAATTATAAAACTGCTGGTGGGGTTTTGCTAGGCCTGGAAGTTCAATGGGAGGGTCCCCACAGCCTGTTACTACTTGATTCTATGTTCTATGATTTTAAAGTCTGTTGGAGCAAATTGCAATCAGCTCTGGGCTGATCAGGGCTTGCACGTACCACCCTTTCATGGGGCCTTGCAAATCAGAGTAAATATTCACTGAGTTGATGCTTCTGGGCATTTTTCCCTGCTCAGTCATACCCAGAGGCTCTCCTCTGGTATCACTAACTTTATGTTAGGAGTAATCACAGATTCTCTCAGTTTCTAGAAACTGAGATATGAAGTCCAAGCCTTATGCAAGGAATTTGTTCTTCAGCGGCTTTATCTACTGTCATGATCTGTTTAACTGGTGTTCCTTCTAGGTAAATCACAGCTGGTGGGGAACAGCAGAGGCACTGAACTGAGGCACTTGCTGCAGCAGTGCAGGGGTTAGGTACTGGTGAGATGGCAGTGGTCATAGCAATAAGCACAGCTCATTGGAAATTGGGAGGGTGTGTGGCAGCCAGGGAGATCTGTCAGATGAGGCAAGGGGAGCCTGCTCGGCCCAGGCTCTGAACTGGTCATGTCTTGGCACAGGACCTTAGGACCTTTCCCACTGTGGGTTTTTTTTTTGTTTGTTTGGTTTTGTTTTTGTTTTTTCGCTTTTTTTTTTTTTTGCCTGAGGCAGGCAAAGATTTAGTTGTTTTCTAATACTTTAAGGTCTGGAAGTCTTGTGAGCACTTGGGTGCTGCTTCCCATCTATCCCATCCCTTGAAGTGACTTTCCCATAGTGGCACCTATTCCCCCACATCTTTGGTGGGACCAAATCTTCTCCATCTCCTCTCCTTCTTTCTTCTTTTCTGGTGATGCTGAACTAGTCATCCTGGGCATAAAGCCATTGGGGGAGGAAGAGGTCACAATGTTCCTGTGCAGTGATTAACGGGACGTGTTCTTGGAGCAAAGAAGTGAGCTGACTCTTTAAAATAACATTCATCAAAGGGAAGAGCTTGCTGGTTGCTAATTTCTGAGGGATAGTCAGTATCCTCCCTCTGTGGGCTGATAATTCGGAATTGACTCACTGACTAAAGTTGTCTAAACCATCATATTTCTAAAGTGTTGCATTTCAGGCCGGGGCTTAAAGGGCCAGGAGCAAGGCTGGCTGACACCCTTAGGTATGCGTCACCATCCAGCTTGAGGGAACATTACAACCACAGGAGCAATCTCTAAAAGCTCCAGGCATAAAAAGCTGCCTCTCCAATTGCTCCCAAGAACCCTTTCTGTTTTCCTGTAGAAGCCATGTGCTTTGGAAAGAGGCAGTGTGCTTGAGAAGCTAGTAATTGGATAGGACACAGAAAAGAGATTCTCCCACCAGTGTGTTTGAGGGACTTGGTCAGGCAGACTCTCAGAGGGGATGCCAGACACAGAACTGGAGTGATCCCCACAGCTATGTGTGTTTTGAAACCATTCAAGTAAATCCTTGCCCAGCAAGTGGAAGACTTCCTCCTTGGTGGGAAAAGCTCTTCCTGAGCTGGGGGGCTTTGGCCAGTGTACCTCCCTCCTCGAAGAATATCCTTGCCTCCAGCAGTCACCCACATGGAAAGACTGTTTTGAAGCACAGGCATTCCTGTGGAAGATGTTCTACTTCAATGGTGTGTGGAAGTTAAAAATAAGCTAAAGCAATAATTAGTTCCTCTGCAGTTCAGTAGGGAACTGCTCAGCTCCCTTCACCACCATTGCTGAAGTAGGGGGAGATGCATCAGCTGCCAGTGGGGCTGAGCAGGCACTCACAACCCCACAAATATCCCCACAGGAGACACCAAGGGACACAGGAAGCACTGAGAAATGCAGTCTTTCACAGGAATGTACATGGTACCACATGTCTGGGAGCTTGGCAAGGATCAAAACTTGCTTTTCTAAGCCCAGCTCCAGAGTTCCTCTCCTGCTTGTCCCAGCTTCGTGGGCACTTATCCAAGAAGAGGGACATCTGGCAGATTTGGCAGTGATAAGAATTTGTGTTTAGTAAAATGGGAGCCTGGACTCTGCCCTGCATCCAGTGTTCAGCCTTTGCTGTCTCCAGGCAGAGCCACCTGCAGGGAAGACAGGTAGAGGAGCAGGGTTCCCATGCAGGGTGAAGCTCTTCAGCCTATGCTGGCACCCTGTCCTGTGTCCCCTTCCTGTGCTCCAGCCAGGTGTCCCCAGGACCACTAATAGCCTGAGTGCTGCTGCGTGCTGCTGTTCAAATATGGAAAAATCATAAAGCAATCAAAGAACGATCAGGAAAGCCTGTCTTTCTTGGAGTCTTACCCAGTTTTCTGCAAATTGCTCAACACAAATTAAAGTGTTTTAAAATGATCCCAAACCTGCTATGAATTATATGTTTGGGTTTCTTGGTAGCCTGGGAATGGAAGGCTGCTGCAACCTCATTCTGTTATTATTAATCCTATTTTAAGTTTCACCTCTTGGGTGGAAAAAGCATTTTATGTCTTGAATACTTCCTCTTGCCCTGGTCATGCAAGAGTCCTGAATATTGGCGGTCTCATTAATCGTTTTTAGCCTTCAGCAATCAGTCAGGCAGCTGACAAGGGCTTTTGGCAGAGGAGTTTTTGGTAATAAAAAGTCATACTTTGGGCTACAGACAAAATAATTCTTTTAATGGACACATTTATTGGAAAATTCAACACGTATCCAAAAGACCAGGAAAACTGCAGTAGAGAAATAGTCTCCTCCAAAATAAAAATCTCCAACCATTGAAGGTGCCTCTGTGGTGCATTCTAATAATGCCAGTTTCCTGTTCTTCTATAAAACCCACATGCTTTTTGGAGAGGAGAGAAAGAGAAAAGGAAAATGCAGTGTCAGTCAGGTAACTGTCCCTTCTCTCAAGTCTCAATAAATATCTGAGGCATTAGTATCAGGAAAGTGTGTCCCCTGAATGTGTGCTCTGCTTTATATCTTGGTTCTGTTTGGGGAGTGCAGGATCCTGTGTGCACAGCAAAATTTATCTTCTACACAAAGAGCTTTTCATAGTAATTGCACTTCACTGACTGAGCTTGTCCAGAACTTCAAAAATATCTTTCCTGACACCTCCACACGCTGAGACGGAGTGTTGGGCAGTCTGGGCTTCTGCTAGTCGAGATAGGAGTTTCCAGTACATGTTCCATTAAAAAGGGGGAAGGCTGTTTTGTGCCAGTGTCAAGTGCCGTTGGCATGTTCGCTGCAGCTCAGCCATGCAACAGCTGGGACCAGGTCACCCCTCTGCGGGTCAGACGTGTCACTTGGTAAAAATAAAACCAGCTGAGAAAGCCCTGCCTTCAGGGAACAGCAAGGCAGGGCTGTTCCCCTGTCACAGCCAGGATGCTGTCGGGGGCAGCTTTAGCGTTTCACCCTGGTGTGATGAGCAGGGTTTGTGCCAGTGTGTTCCCACAGATATGGCAGAGCCCCTGTGATGCCCATGGAGCGTGCAGCAGTGCCCATGGCACACAGCAGTCGTGTCCACGGTGTGTGTGGCAGCGCCCGTGGTGCCTGCGGTGAATGTGTTGGTGGCCAGGCTATGGAGTCTGCCCCAGCTGCCCCTGCAGTGGCAGCCAGTGCGAGGACAAAGCCCAGTGACTGGCCTCAAGTGAGGGCCAGGGGGTGTTCTCCCTGTGCAGGGTCTTGGTGTCATCTTCAGGCTGAGGAAAAGGGGCACTGAGTGCAGGGACTCTGAAGGGATGCTGCTGCAGAGCAGGCAAGGGAGAAAAGGCAGGGTGGCTTCCCTTGTTGTTCTAGTGTCTGGGCAACCCTGGTGTTTATTGAACAGGTTGTGTGGAATGAAACAGAAGAGCAGATATGAGCAAAGTGCCATGTACGTCTTTGCTGGCCACCCAAAAAAGGATGCCTGGCACTGCTCTGCTGACGAGAGGGATGGCTCAGAGACAAGGCCTTTGAGCTCTCACTCCTACGTGAATACCGATTCTCCTTTGCCCTCAGCAAATAATTTCTCCTCTCTTTCCTTTCCATAAAGTGAGGTTAATGATAGCAATTTCTCTGCTTCACAGGAGGGCTGAGTATGAATTAATATTTGTCAAGTAATATGAGACATTAAAAACAATATTTATGTGGAAAAAAATTTCTGCAGAGGAAATGCAGTTTTTAAATTTTTGGATCTCAGGAATGAAATAGCTGGACATGATGAGTCTAGACTGAGGAACACAAATTAATGTCAGAAAGATTTGGGAGTTCATGTGATCTGGAATGCCTGTGGCTGGTGTGGTGAGAGCATGAGGTTTGGGGAGTAGGGTACTGGTTTTCTGCAGAGCACAGAAAAGAGTTCTGTCACTGGGAGTTGAGAGGAGACCCCAAGGGAACAACAGGGATCCTAGTGATGGGCTTTGTCTCCCTTTTTGCACCAGCATGTTAGCATTACACGTCAGGATTCTAACATAAACATTCCCAGCAGCTGACAAGCATCTCCCTTGGAAAGCCTGGTCCAGCATTTATCCCTGTGCCAGCACTGAAGTGGAAAAGATAAATGAAGAATTCATATTGTTGGACTAGATTCTGTTCGTCAATAATTCTAAGTAGTTTCTGAATTAGGCTATTACTAATTATCTATTTTCACCATAATTGGGCGGACTAGGGGTTCTGGCAGGCGACGCATGAGACATACAGGAGAAAATGATTAAAGCAGAGCCAAAAATATCACCATACTGGAGTCATGAGTCAGATCCTGACCTTTCAAATAGCACTGTGGAGAGCCTGAGCTCATTTGGATGGGATCCCAGGGATCCAGGTGAGAGTGAGAGGATGGCTCAGCATGGCCAGCTTTGGATAGAGGGAATAAACTGATGTCCCGGAGGGGGGGACAGAAAACTAAAGGGCATGAGGAGCTTCAGATGCATCTGTTTCTCCTTCTCTGGCTCTGGTCTTCCTGAAGAAAAGGGTAATCCCACGCTCTTGAGCTTAACTGTTTTACCTGTCAGCACCCCTGATCACTCCCTTCAAAGAATGTGCATCCTCTGGTTAATGTAATTATCAGCAGTAATTAATTCCAGCTTCTGCTAATGAATTACAGCTTCTTCTTGATCAGTGTTTTAAAAGCCCTTTAAGCTTGTGTCAAGTCGTGTTTGCTCAGAAAGAGGAGTTATCAATCACTCCTATGGAACTCACAATTCCTTGTGAACTGCTGCGACCGCAAGGGACCCAATTTCAGAGACAAAGTGCCCATTGTGAGACTGGCCACAGAACTCCAAACCTGGCTCTCCAGGACAGACCCAGGTGGACCCTCGGCAGGGCTGGGGAGGCTCCATGTCAGGGACTTTATAACACTGAGCTGCTGTGCAGAGGCTGAGAGGAAAAGCTTTGTCCTGAGCAGAGATCTGTGGGATCCTCCATCACCCTCTGTCTGAGGACTCTTTCGGGGAAGCTGCTGCAGGGGGAGCACCGGCTCTGACACCAGGGGGGCACCCAGCCCCACGAAGGAGTGTCCCCGTGGGGCTCCCTCCCGAGGCAGCTCCAGTGACCTCCAGCTGGCACAGGGAGCAGGAGTGTCTGTGCCCTGGATCAGAGGAGAAGCTGTGACCCAGCCGAGGTCTGTCCATCCCCCTGCCCTCCCACTCCCTGGGATGCGACGCCTGCCAAGCCACACAGATGGCTGCCAGCAGCAGAGGAATATTTGTCTGCATGCATTCCTTGTTAATAAAAATAAGTCTCTTTTAAGGTCATGGGCAGAGGAGTTGTCATGTCACATCCTGTTCTGTGTCTCCACAGCAACTCCAAACTTCCCAAACACATGGAGCAGGGCAGTGATGGTCTGTCTGCAATGCATAAACACTCGGGCTGTCCTGGCTGTGTCACCCACTGGCCCCCTTCCCAGAGTGGAAGCATGCAGAACAGCATGTGTGGCAAACTGGCACGGTGCTGGCCCAGCAATGCTCTCTGCTTCACTCACCTGGGACCAGGGAGATGCTGCCTGTGCACCTCAGCAGAGCCCACAGGGTCCCATCAATAGCAGATGAAAAAATTGTATTGGCTCTCAATATTTGGCTCCCAAGTCCAGAGTCACCTACTTTTCCTTGGATATACGGGTGTTTGACCATGGTATTTCACAGGATCGTGGGCACTATTTTCTCTCTCCTAAGAAAAAATTACTTGGCCAGATAAAACAAGCAAAAAATGCTGGTTGTGCTGATTCATAAGGAAACAATTTCCCTTCTATTTTAGCACTGTACAGCAGGAAATTGCAGAGTGATTTGCTGGAGGAGCAAGAAAAACAGGATAGGACAGATCGTACAGCGTTTTCTGAGTGTTGGATAATTCTTCACAGCCTTAGAATCTGTGAGCAGGTTTGTGCTGCATGATATGGTGTAGACTAGAGATTTATCCGCATCTTCAGTAAGCTCCAACTTCAGGAGGAGCATAAATGAAGAAGCCTGGAGCTCAGTGGGTCTTATTTATACCACTGGAAAAGGATATCTGAGGGGCAGTGAGTCCCTGTGTAGTCCTGGCTGCATTGGTTGTGCTGGGGTTTGCGCATGAACTGTCAGGTATTTAATAAACCCGCAAAATTGCCCTTGGAGTGGTGGTTTTGGTGCCCAAGCCCGGGAGGTTTGTGAAGGGCTGAGGCCCAGGAGGTTTGGGAAGGTCCTGGGTCTGTGAGTGGAGGGGTCTGGTGGGTCTGCATCCAGTACTGATTCCTCTGGGCTGTGGGGAGCTGGGGGGCACAGCGGGGTTTGATTGTTTCTGCTCTGTGTTTCTGGCCTCCTCCAGCTTGGTACCCCACACTGGGCAGGGGCTCTGCTCCTCACAGAGATGTGGCTGAAGTTACAGTTCCCAGATCTTGAAGTACTTACGGATTTCAGGAGAAGTTTAGGCTTCACTTTGCACCTAAAAGCCTAATTTGCTGCCATAGCAGTATAATTGCCTATTCTTGTCTGCTTTTCAGAGTTGTGAAGTGGTTTCTCCCTCCAGTGAATCCTTCTATACCTCTCTCCTCTGCTGCTGGTCAGGCTGTTCCACAGCTCTTGCTTCCCTGAGTGTCACTGCAGTTCTGTGAGGGTTCAATAGCATCAGATTATTCTGCCCTTTTTGCCTCTCATAATCCAAATAAATGATCTGCAATGCAGGAAAGACACTATTTTGTGATGCTTGGAAATGCCAGTTCAGAACTCTTGAAAATTCAGAACCTCAGGGTTTGCCCCTTAATCTTTTTGCACTTTGAACAGCATCTTGATGAAGGATTAGCTCAGCTGCAGTTACCTTCACTTTTTGTTTCTGAGATCATGGTCATTGCTATCTGTGTGCAGTTTTTCATGCTAAGGGAGCATTAAGCCAAGCATGTGCTCAGATATGGAAAAACAAACCCATGGAGGCCGGGGGGTGTTAAAGATTTGGAAATGCCAGTTCAGAACTCTTGAAAATTCAGAACCTCAGGGTTTGCCCCTTAATCTTTTTGCACTTTGAACAGCATCTTGATGAAGGATTAGCTCAGCTGCAGTTACCTTCACTTTTTGTTTCTGAGATCATGGTCATTGCTATCTGTGTGCAGTTTTTCATGCTAAGGGAGCATTAAGCCAAGCATGTGCTCAGATATGGAAAAACAAACCCATGGAGGCCGGGGGGTGTTAAAGATTTGGAAATGCCAGTTCAGAACTCTTGAAAATTCAGAACCTCAGGGTTTGCCCCTTAATCTTTTTGCACAAAGAGAATGACGATGAGCTGGGCAGAGGGGACAGAAGGAGAAGCACAGCCATCCCCAGAGAGGTGCCTCCTCCCTCCCTATGTCCCTCTGCTCATGAGGTCGGCACCAGGAGCTGTCCCCTCTGGCCATCCTTGCGACCTTTTGCATCTTTATACATTTCTTGAGAAAATTTTTCTCTGTCTTTCCTGGTTGGGGAAGAAACCCAGTGCAAAAGGGCATAGGAGTGGGGATGCTTTTTTTCTGGCATCTTAATGAAGCAAGTCCTACCATGTATCTGAAGAGGTTCTAGGAAATCTCTGTCCTAACCCAGGGATAAGATGTCTGAGTATCCAGGAAGAGTTTTCTTGCAGCAACTCCAAAGGCACGTTCCCAGACTGTGAAGAGCTGCCCCTTGTCTTCTGGTTCCTCTTATGTTGTTATTGCCAGAGATTAGTGTTAATTGCTGAGCCCTGTGGAAAGGGAGTGCTTGGATGGTTTGGAGTGCCTGCAAAAGGAGTGTCACATATTTCAAAGTGTTTGATAAACAGGGGAGCAAAGGCAGATAACAGCATCAAAGCCTACGTTGTGATCTCCTGGTGTAACAGGCAGCTTTTGAGAGAGGGAGCAGATTGCTGAAGGCCATCATGTTACTGGAGAACATGAACCCGCTTGACTGGTGACCCCCGGCAGGTGATGAACAGCACAGAGGGAGGCACTAGGAGGACAATTACACTTCACATCTTTTCCCTTAATGCACTGACTCCTAGAAAGGAGGCGTGAGCTAATGTGGAGAAAAAAAACATTGTTTAATCTAGATTTGGAGTTCTGACTATTCATTATTTATCTCCAGACCACTCCAGTGTTTCAAGTATGAGAGCTACAGGCTGATTCAAAGCTTTTATTAGAGAATTAGATTCATTTGAATCAAAATGCCTATGTAAGAAATTTGAATATCATCCAGCAGAAAGTGTCTGTCATGCCCTGGCAGTTCATCTTCAGAATGTAGCTGCATATTGATGAAGTTCTCATTGAATAAGAATTATCCAGTCCTGGAGGAGAAACAGAAGTCCCGAAAGGGGAACTGTAAAAGCAGACTGTCATCAAACAGACATGTGATCAGTCAGGGTTCATGTTGCTCAAGAGGTCTTCACTCTGGTCATATCGATTAGTTGCTGCTCTGGCTCTGAGCCTTAGTGAGGGCTCTGCTCATGGCTGCAATTGCGGATGAGTCTGGAACAGTCCTGAGCTGGGAGAGGATGCTCTGAACCTGTGGTACCTGTCTGCTGTGCTGCAGGACCCTGAGCTGCCTCTCTGCTCCTGGCAACAGCCACAGCTGGAACCTCCCAGACCTAGGGCATGGTTTGTGTTACAGGGTACTATTATTTTGCTGTTCCTATTTTCCCACACATACACACAACAGAGTCTTCCATTTTAAGCCTTTCTTTAAACTGTTGGTGTGTTTGAGCCCAATCACATACTAAGGAGTGAAGAGAGAAGATTGCTCACTGAGCAGCCTGGCAAAAAACCTCACTGATGAAGGTCCCTCCTCATCACAGCAACGAAGGCACTCAGGCCATCCAGTGCTCCGTTGCAGTGCTGATTGACTGGAGTACAAAACACGGGCTGGTGGTCAGAAGATGTGGGGGTATAGCTGCCTCCAAAGCCACACTGACTTTTAGTACATCAATGAGCTTCTGATACACAGGGAATCTGTCATTTTATTATCACCTGAGCTGCAAGCAAGGCAGAATCATATCGGCTCACCTTTGTTCACAGCTACCACACAACTGCAACACTGAGTTCTGTACCTTCCCTCTTCCCAGGGAATTCAGGATTTTCTCCTGAATCAGAATGGAAGGGCTTAGACTGCCAAAATAAGGAGCCAGCCCAAAACATGTGGTGTACCTCTGCTCCCAAATGAGGTCTTCAGTGCTGACAACAGGCTGTTTTCTTCACAGGAGTATTTTAGGGTTCAGGTCCACAAATCAGTTTAGGCTGGTCTAAGCCAGCCGTCCCTCCATCCCAGCAAGCCACATCAGGACCACTGACCTGCACTCACTTGTTTCACTTAGATTGATTAGCACAAATGAGCTCAATAGAAAGTGGAAAATGTGTCCTTGAGCCCAGCACTTGGCATTAAATTCTCTATGCAAAAAGGAAATGCCTGTTCTTCAGTTTCTTTTCAGTTTTTTGTTCACAAATTCTTAAGTGAACAAAGAGAGGCTCCCGGTGCTCCTTCTTTGCAGCCATTCATGTGCCTCTGGGAAAGGTTTGGCTTCTGTGCTTGCCAGGCTAATCAAGGAAATAGAAAACACAGAACATTAATGCATTTAAATCCCAGGCACTCTAAAGTCTCAAGAAAATAGAAAAAATGTTTGGCAGATACATCCACCTGATGCCCACGGCCTTGAGGGCCTTGGTTGGGAAAGTAACAGGAGGGGCTTCTTTGAGCTGAAGTTTCCTGAATGAGATATCAGCCAGGGCAGGAAAAAACTGAAAGGAAAAAGGATATGACCTGAGTCCCAGATTGGCAAAGCCCCAAATACAGAAATTAATCCATCACCCAGGGTAATGAAGCATTGTGGACAGGAGAAAATGGGTTTCCAGGGAGGATCCAGGCAGGCTTGCCGGAGGTCCTAGTGCCAAGATGGATGGCATAGAGCCGACCAAAGGCTTGAAAATCCTTCTCTGTGTTTCCTCCTGGGAAAAGCCTCAGCAGCAGCAGCATTTCCCTTGGTCTCTGCACTTTTCCCCAGCAGGAGCCCCCTGCCACGTGTGGGTCTCTTTGTGCTACCAAAGGCCCTGCAGCCTCATGGTCAGGGTTTCAGGGTTTCAGGGTTTCAGGGTTTCAGGGTTTCAGGGTTTCGGAGATCTGCTGGGCACTGTGCAGGTGTGGAGGAGGGCAGGTAGAAAGCATGGACAGCCCCTGCCAGCATTCTCTCCCCATCCCTTCTCCTTCCAGCCCTGGCCCAGTGATCCCTGCCCCAGCAGCAGCCCAGAGGGGTTTGTGCCTCCTATCCTTGCTGAACATCTCAAAAGCAAGAAGAGGTTTTGTAATTTTTCCTCTTACGCCTGGAAAGGGAGGAACCCCACAAGACCGTGATTTAGATCAGTCCCTGGAGCAAGAAAGCTGAGCAGAAGCAAGAAATCGGCATTCCTGAAACCTCTCCTGGTACCTGAAGTACCTTAGCTCTGGAGCAGAGGAACAACCCCTCCTCTGTTCTGACAGGTACTGAACCCTGAGCAAAGCACCCTGCATCCAGGAAAAACCCAGGAATTTCAAAATATAGCCAAGCTTCATTTTGGCAAGGAGAATATTTCCCACCATGGCTGAGGAGGGGCCCAGCCCCTGCAGAACCCAAACCCAAAGGCCGGTAGCTGGGCTGCAGCAAGCGGCTCCTGCCCAGCACTGGCTGGGGGCCTGAGGTGTGACCTCGCTGCTGGTGTGACAACCTGGGAGGTTATATTAGCTGAGCCCTCTAATAGTAGGTTGGTTGTTTTTGTGTTTGTTTGTTTGGGGTTTGTTTCTGTGAAAACCTAATCTTCTGGTTTAATAAAATGGCATGTTTTTCCCTTGAGCTGGGCTGGCCTCCTGCAGATGCCCGCCCATCACTGCTTTACTGGATTCTTTGCTGCAGGAGAGGTTCCAGTTGGCCAAGGGCCAAGTGATGCTGGTGGCTGGAGACCAAGGGAACTGACAAGAGGAAGACACACACCTTTAGGTATGTCCTTTCTGGTTTTGCTGATTCCTGAACTTGTTCCACAATCACAGTTCCAGAGGATTAAAGTACAAAAGTTTTTGACAGAAATAGTGTATAACTATTGTGAAGAGAAAAAATCTGCCTCGACTCTACCCAGCAGTGAAATGCACATTGATGGGCCTTGACTTCACCCTGTGGGCCTGTTTCCATTTAAGTTGTTCAAAATTCTGTGGATAAACCAGCCAAAGCTGGCACAGGTAACGTGTTTCGCCGGATAATTGCAGCTGAGAGCAGAGGATGCTGGCTGGCAGTGTTCTGCAGCCATTTGCTGGCTGGGTTGTTTGTGTGTTGATTTCTTGCCTGGGTTGTTTAGAATTCTCCATCAGTAAGTAAAGAAATGGAAAATTACTGCCTTGTCCGCAGTTGTTACAGAAATCTAAGTCTCCCAGTGGCCCTGGAAATCTTTGTGCTGCTTGATCCTAGAGCCAGAGCTTGCTCCTCAGCATTCTTGTTTGGCTCCTGACACTGAGCTTTTGCGGCTCCAGTTTTCTCCAATGCTAACTTTTGGTGAGTCACCCCAGTGCTGCCTGGCTGCTCCAGGGGCAGAGAGGCAGCGTGGGGCTGCATAGGGATGTGCCTGAGCAATCCCAGCACTCTCCAGTTTTGCACAGCAGTGAGAAATGCCCATTTCGTTCTAAACCTGTCCAGCCACTCCTCTTTGCTGCAGTTCCCTGAAGTCGTCCCGTGGCCATCCGTGTGTCCCACGCAGGCAGAGCGGCAGCCAGTCTCTCTCTGCCAAGTCTGTCCATCCTCAAGGCTGCCCCATGCCCACCATCCCACCCAGACCAGTCTCTTCAAGAGCCTTTGCAGGGGAAACCAGTGGAAATCCTCCTAGGGATCCAAAGGGGTCGTGTGGAGAGGTCCTCTTTATCCATGGTGCCTTCTTCCAGCAAGGGAGTCATTTCTCTGACATGCATGTGTCTGCATGCTCCAGTAAATCACATTTCTCCAGCGTGTATTAATCATTTTTTTCAGGCTGCTTGGAAGGGAATTTGGATGTAAAACAACCAGGATTGCCCCTGGAGCCCCTTTCAGAAAGGAAGCCTTACTGGCCATTTTCTGTTCCCTTGGTGGCAAGGAGTTTAACTTATAATTTAAAAGCACAATAATCAGTACTTTTGTGTTTGAGCTCTTTAGACCTCCTGGGAAAGTGCCATTTGGATTATGCTCTTCAGATTTTATTGCTGTAATTTCATAACCTCTTTTGACTGAATGAGCTGAAAATTAAGTTTTAAATGCTTCAGCATAAGTGACTATCAGAACTGCCCCTCCTTTCCTGGCTGTTTGTGCTCCTGCTTCCATGCGTTTGTAAACCCAGAGTGATGGACTTTTGGCACCTTGCTGGGATCCTGCAGCACCTGCTGCAGCTCAGCTTTGCTGAGGCTCCTGCCCCCAGTGCCCCTCATGAGCAGCTGCTGGCACCTGTGGTTGTTCTGCTGATCAGGAATCTTGCAGAGCCTCAGCACCCTCTGTCCTCTGGCTGAGCTGCTCCCCAGTCCTGGCTGCCCTGGGCTGTGTGGCAAAGCTGCACTCCTGGCTGGGGCACCCATGGCCAGGGGTCACTGCCAGGGGTGACACAGGAAGGTACCTGTCACCAATGCTGGTGGTGGCTGAACCATTCCTTCCAAACCCAGAAACTGGGCAAACACGTAGATCCTGAGGGATCCTGCGGGATCCTGCCAGCTGAGTGAGTGATCTTTCACCAGAGCTCCACAGCTCAGGGGCTTTCTGAGCTGACATATCCCTCAACAGCTACACACAGATATTTGCCACACAGTGAGGTCCCTGAATCAGGGTGGGTGACTTGTCTCCAGATAGAACTCAGCAGGATGCTACAGCTGCCATCAGCCTCTGCACGACTGTCCCTTGCTGGCTCAGGCAACTTCAGCCTTTGTCACATCTCCTCCTTTGGTCAGAGCTCACAAAGGACAGAGTTTTGAAGTAAATGTATATTGTGATGCCTGAGGAGGCTACCTGGAACAGAGACTAGACAGATTAAGAGAATAAAGTAGGTATTTATTAAAAGGCCTTTAAAGGATACACCTTGGGCTATGCAGGAGCCTCAGCAAGAGACTACACCCAAGATGGATCCAAGATGGATGAGCAGTCATGAGTTTTTTAGACAGATATAGGTTTGGTCTATTAGCATATCAGAAGCTAATCGTCCAACCATAGCTCCAGGTTATGAAGTGACAATCCCCCAGCCTATCCCCCTCTTGAACCCCCTGAACCACTTTTTGTTTATGCTTTTCAGGCCTGAGTTGTGGTAGTGTGACCTTGGTTTGCAGGCCCAGGAAGGATTGTTTAGTCTGACTAAAATGTGAAAAGCTAACATTCTATATGGAGTTCAGAGTTACATACACTAATGCAGTACAGAATCTGAAAAATATAAAAGCTAAAACGCTAAGGCATCAATTGTACCACTACTTTTCAAGTCTTATCTCCATTCCTCCCTTCCTTTGGTGTGTAAGTCATCCCAGCAAACCTGTCATGCCTTAAATTAATTGGGCCTTGGGAGGGAACAGAGATAATGAGCCATTCCAGGATGGCATTTCTTAAAAGGCAGGGAATATACAGCACAGGGGAGGGTGTTGCCTGAGTCTTCTTCACCTTGTCAAATGCATCCACCTCTCTCCTGAGCTCGTGATAGGTTCTGTGCAGTGTTTGTCGGCTGCTGGCCTCCAGTCTAGACACCTCTGAAGGGAAGCTTCTCTGACAAAGTCCTGCTTGCAGAGCTCCAGCTCTCTGGCCTCAAACCAGCGATGCGCTCGCAGAAGGGCTGAGTGCTGACAGTGTGAGAAGTGTTCAAGTTTTGAACTGTTCATCAAAGGCGAGAGGGCTCCTTGTGAGCTCAGTGCAGTGGGGGTGTGAGTGTGGGTGGAGTGTGGTCCCACCTGGATGCGGGGGTGTCCCTGCTCACTGTTCCTGTACCTGTGCAGGAGGACTCAAAGAAGCTCTGGCTGGTGTCCCCGCAGAGTGAGCTAGAGGCAGCAGTGAGGGAATTAATGTCCCCAATAACAGCCCCCATGCATATTACACACAGAAACTGACTTACCCCTTCCACTCTTTGCCAAGTCCCTTTCATTAGCAAATGGTTTTCTGTTAAGGAAAACAGGATTTTTTTGGGTTTTGTTTGTTTGTTTGTTTTTCTGGAATGACTACCATGCAGAGGAGGAGAAGAACCTCCTAAAAAGGAAACACACCGTAAGGAGTGTTCAAGGTTCAGAGGCTTCTGAAGGTGAGAGTTCACCCCAGCAAAGGACAATGCACATTGATGGGTTGAATTCCCGCATGGACGGGCTGTACCAACCTGAAAGGCAGACTTTGATGACCCAAGCCATGGCCAGGCTGCAGCACTCAGAGCTGGTAGGACAGGACAGGTAAGAGCTGGCTGTTCCTGTTACCTGCTAGGGTTTCACATCCCATTGGAAACGAGGGGGACAGCAATCAGACAGGAATTAGGTGTGCTGTCAGTCATTCTGTATGACTTTTTTCCAAGGAGAAAAAAAAAAAAGAAGTCTGAAGGTCTAGCCCCAGTGGGTCACTAGACAAAGCCCCTCAGCATGGGGAGGGGGCACAGTTACAATAGTAGATTGTAGTAGATAGATACAATGGTCGTTCCCTTTGTTCTGTCACCCAAACCTTACAGCTGAACCTCAAGGACTATCAAATCAATTATAAAGCTTTTCTTTTCCAACTACCCTGAAGTTGCATTATTAGTAGCTATTATATCCTTGCCATTTGTAGTTTGAATAATAAAGTCTAAATTGTAACTGTTCACAGGACATCAAATGTAATTGCTATAGCATTCTTGCTCTTTTGTTATTTCTCCTTTTGAAGCCCATTTTGTACAATTTGCCCCTCCACCCACTCACCTCTGCTGAATCTCAGAGACAGTTAGGGCATGTGATAATGGCAGGCTCTGGCCTGACATAATGCACATGAAAGCACTGTTCCCATGTCAGTGGCAACTAATGCCAGATCATACTCTGACCCTGGGGAAATTGAGATTTGGTTATCATGGATGACTGTTTGCACTTCCCACTTCCTGCCCCCTGAATTTTAACTTGAGTTAGAAAATGAATTTAAAATTTGGTTGTAGTTTCTGTTTTAGATGTGGAACGTCCATTGTTTAGAAATGTGGTGTGTCCATGCCAGGTGAGAGGAGCCTGAAAGCCTCCGTGGGGCTGCTGAAAGCTTGGGCCAGAGGGAGGCTCCAGAAGCACTCAGAGAGCTGAGCTCGGGTGGAAGCACCTGGTGCCGAAGCTCTCACCCTGCTGCCACCTCAGGCAAACCCAGGGCAAACCCTGGGTTATAAAATGTGTCTTATCCATGCACACTAGTAACACATGCAATGTAACACTTGGTAATTAATATTTTAGGGGCTCAGCTATACTTTCTGTGCCCTAGACTCTAACAGACAGACACCAGTGTCTGAGGCCAAAAGGAGAAGTTCTGCAGCTCTTCAGTTCCGAAGCCTCTGGTGCCTGTGTATCTGCACTCTTATTAATTCTTCTGTCTAGAGGGAAACCAGCCCTCCAGGAAACAAAAAGACCTTCTGACATTTAAGAGTAAGACACAAGAAGGAAAGACACTGAATACCTTTAATACCTCCAACCTGCAAAGTCTCCTCAGAGACAGGCAGGTAACTGGAATTTTGCTCAAGAAAGACAGGCAGAAAAGTCTAACAATTTTATTTCACAATGCAACCATTCCTGCTCCTGAAGTGTTTTCTGACATAAAAAACAGACAATCATCAATCAGAGACTTGTCTCATGACACAGAACACATGGGACCAGCAGCTCCATCAGGGGTCTGAGGGCAGGAGAGGCTGGTCGGGATTATTGGTGGATAAGGGATCAAGTCTTAACTCCTTAGCCAGTGAGGGCCTGAGTGTTTCAGGAGGTTCTGGCACATACCAGAACCATTCTGTAGTTTGCTAATTTGCACCTGGAGAAAGCTAACATGCCTGGGATTTTGCTGAAATATGATTAGACTAAACTCATAGCTCTCCTCTTCTGAGCTTGCAGCTCTAAAGCCAGTGATGATGTATGCCAGCAAGAACAGCATGAGAGGATAATGAAATGGCTCTTTGGATGCACAAGAATCTCACAGCCACAGTGAGATTGGCTTCAGGGGCACTAAAAAATAATAGAAGCCTCCCAGATCATCTTGCTATAGTGGTAATAAATATCCAGTGTGTCTTTTCTGTAGCCCTCAGGCAAGAAACTCCAGAGGGCAAATGCAAAGCTCATTCTGCTTCTGCTGAAGGCAACCGGAGTTCTGCCCCAGTCAGGAACCTGAGCATCTCTTAGATCTGCGAATCCATAAATACAACATTCTGAGCATAGAGCCAGTTCCTTGGAAATCCACACCAAATATACAAATCTTTCCTCCTGCAGAAAGAATTCCTGCCTCCATCTGGACTCTTTTTCCATTATTTGCCAGGAAGATCTTCATTAGTCTCTCCAAGATCCTATAACTGACACAGTGTAAACTGGGATGCCCAGTTTGCTCGATGACAAACAGATCCCAAACTAGGAAAAACCTAACATTTAACCTGTCCTCATGGTTTACTTGCCCTGATAGAGGTTACAAATGCCAAGGACCAGGACAGACACCAGAGCACTTGGAAACGACATTTTAAAATGCATTATTAATTGGAATTAGGAAAAATTAGATAATTTGGAAAATAGAAGTGTTGTTATCAATGGAACACACAGGACGATCAGAGCTGTTTATTGAACTGGACTGGGCTGTCAAACCCTGGACTGACAATGAAAGTGAATTCTTGGCTCCACATGTCAGCATGGGACCTTTTTGCAGAATTTGGAGTCTGGCAAGAGGCACACTCTCTACGTCCCATGTCCCTTCCATGTGTTCCCCATCCTGTAGCTACTCCCCTGCCTTAGTCCTTGCATGGCTTGGCCACAGCATGGACATGGACAGGGGGAGCAGAGCCATGGACAGAGAAAGGAGCTCATGCAGGTGACTGGAAATGGACAGGAAAAAAAACCCTTTATATATATATATATATTTATATATATATATGGAATAAGTGACACATATGGAATGCAAAATGAGAAAGATGATGATATCTAGTTTAAAAAGGTGTTGTCTAAAGTCTTTGAAACCTAAACAGTCTTCTTCTGTGCCAGCATCTGTCAAGAGGGACCCAGCCGTGAGAAAACCACTTATCAAAACACAAGCTCTGAAACTCCACCGGGAGCCTTTCCGCAAAGATTCGGGGCAGGAGAGGTTTGTGAGGATGATTTTCCCCTTTTCCCGTTAAGGCACTGCCGGGGACTCTGCAAGCACGGATGCTCCGTGCCCGCTCGCCACTGTGGTGGGCGCTGCCCTCCGCCCTGGCCTCGCAGCTCCGCTCAGCCCGCGTCCGCAGCAGCCCCTCTGGGTACCGTGGGAGCAGCCCCGGCACCGGCGGGTGCGTGCAGGAAACCGCGGCACTAATTGACCCCCGGTAACGACTCCGGGGCAGGCGGGGCCCCGCCCGCGTCGATTTATGAATGGAGCAGCCCCGCCCCCCGAGCGGCGGCTCCGGCCCCGCCGGCTGCACGTGCGGGGTGGGCCGGGGGTGCGCCGGGCCGGGGATGCGCGGGGTGTGGGGTGAGAGGGGTGCGGGGTGCGCGGTGCAGTGCGGAGAGAGGGGTGTGCAAGGTGCGCGGGGTGCGTGCGGTGCAAGGGTGCGGTGCGGAAGGTGTGCGGCATGCGGCGGTGAGTGCAGAGTGTGCGGTGCGGGGTGTGTTGTGAGTGGCGTGTGTGCAGTGCGGGGTGTGCGGTGCGGGGTGCGTGGTGCGGGCTGTGTTGTGNGCGGTGCGGGGTGCGTTGTGAGCGGTGTGTGTGCAGTGTGGGGTGTGTGGGGTGTGCGGTGCGGGGTGCGTTGTGAGCGGTGTGTGTGCAGTGTGGGGTGTGTGGGGTGTGCGGTGCGGGGTGCGTTGTGAGCGGTGTGTGTGCAGTGTGGGGTGTGTGGGGTGTGCGGTGCGGGATGCGTTGTGAGCGGTGTGTGTGCGGTGCGGGGTGTGGTGTGTGTGCAGTGCGGAGTGTCCAGCGTGGGGAGCCGGAGGAACCGCTGCTGCCCCTTGGGACCGGGCGCTGTCAGGGACAAAAACGGCTGGGCAGTGCAAGGTAAGTGAGAGGGGGCAAGGGTAGGAGTTAGGGAGGAGGGTAAGGGTGGGGAGTTTGGTTTCTCCTTGTGATTGCACTGTGCAAGGAACTGGGGTATAATCATGCTGTGATGTATGCACTGTCACATACAGACCTATCTGTAAAATGTTGGTTTCTATTCAGAATTCAGATCATTGCTGGAAAGGTGTCTTTGGATTTGTTTGGAGCGGAAGGTGAACGTTTCTGCATTGGGAAGAAATTCCTGCGACAGCAGCATGGGATGGTCAGGCAGCCTGCTTGAGCCCGGAGCTTGCCTGTGAAGTTCTTGCTCTTCTTGATATGTGAGAGAGTGAGTGTGTGGTCCCAAACCAGCCCCTTTCTGACACACCATTGGAACTGCTCCCCAGCCGGCAAGACTAGGGTTGACCTACCATGCCTCGCTCACTGCTTCAGCCATACAGGTTGCAGGTGACGGGGTTTCTTGAGGAGTTTGACCATTACTCTTCCCTGGCCAAACTCATGTCCATCTACCAGGCAACTAACAGAACCATCTTCAACTGGACAGAGAGCCGCATCGTTGAGTGGGAGAAATTTGCTGAGCTGGCTAAATATGAGCCAGAATCCCAGAAACCAACAGTGAAAGCGCTCCTAATCGTGGCGTACTCAGTCATTATCGTCATGTCTCTCTTTGGGAACATGCTGGTGTGCCACGTGGTGCTGAAGAATAAGAGGATGCACTCAGCCACCAGCCTCTTCATCGTCAACCTGGCAGTGTCAGACATCATGATCACGCTGCTCAACACACCTTTCACCTTGGTAAGTAGCTGGTCTTGCTGTCCCCTCAGCCAGGACAGGAGTCTCCCACCCACCAGAACTCTGCCTGGTGGTCATAGGCTTTCCGTGCACTCTCTCCTAGAGCTGAGGTGGGAACCCAATACCACCAAGTCTAACTGATAACTCTGCCAGGCAAGTAAAACACTGTTCAGCAACCTGTTGGCTCTCTGTTGCTCTGTTGAACTCTGTAACTCCTAGAAACTCTAAAGTCTCTCCATGTGTGCTACCAAACCCCAGCAAGAGCTTCTTGGGGAATGAGAACAAGTGCCTGGGTAAACATGTCTTTTTAATGTTCATGCAGGAGAGCACTACAGAGTTCCTTAGTGGGTCAGAACAGTCTGAATGCCAGTCATACTGGGTGACTGGAAGAAAGTAGTCAAGCTTTTTGGAGATGCCAGTTGGATAAAGGCTTCAATGAAAGCTCTCCAGATCTGACAGTGGGGTTGATATCAAACCTTGCTCCACTTTTTCCAAACATAGTTGTTAGTGAAATAAAAAGTTATTACCACTGTTCACAAGCAATGTCTGTAGAACAGGCCAGGAGGACTGTGGCAGCACCAATTCATAATCAGTGGGGTTTGACCCTATAAACTCTTCTGTAAAGGTGTTTCAGAGACCAGGATAGCTGATCTTACTTTAAGTTTCAGGTGAAGCTGCCCCCCCTGAGCCAGCTCAGGTTCCAGCCAAGGGACTTCTCCACGGATTTGTTTTCAGCACATTTTCTGGCTGATGAGCTGTTGTTTCCCCTCAGGTCCGGTTTGTGAACAGCACGTGGATTTTTGGAAAGGCCATGTGCCACATCAGCCGCTTTGTGCAGTACTGCTCCCTCCACGTCTCCACACTGACCCTGACGGCCATCGCTCTTGACAGGCACCAGGTGACACTGCCCATCCCCTCTTCCTTCCAAGGCTCTGGGAGGAGACTTGAGCTGTGAGAAGTTTTTACCCGAGTCTGTCCATGGCCATGACAAATGCTGGATGTGTGTCCAGTGCAGGGCAGCAAGGACAGCCCAGGCCATGTGCTTGTCCGTAGCAGTCACTCCCTTTTCCTGTGCTATTGTCAAATAATAAGTTCCAGACTATCAGATTTTATCTGCTTAAAGATCTAACAAAGAAAATTTCATGAAATGTGAATTTCTGCCTCAGCAGAGGGGAGAAAAGCTCAGCTTCACAGACTCAGCTGGAACAAGAGACATTTTTTATATAGTTCATACAGAATAAAAAACATACCCCTGAGTGAAGACACTTGTGTGGATATCTTCTCTTTTTTTGACCTAATGTAACCCCCAGCTTAAGGAAAATGGTTCTCACAGAACAAGATTGAGGATAAAGTTTGAAAGCTCTTCTGAGCAGACTGAGAAGTTCAATGTTTCCCATTTTCCAGGTCACTTTAATGAACAGGACATTTTCCTAATCATGGCTGTCATTTTCCTCTTATTAGCTGTGTTAAGTTATGTCACAAACCACCCACTCCCCATGTGAGCTCTTCTTCCTGTGGGAGAAGAGTCACCACGGAGTCTCTGTTGCAGGTCATCCTGAACCCGCTGAAGCAGAGGATGTCCCTGACAAAGGGAGCTCTGAGCATCTCTGTCATCTGGCTGATGGCAACCTGTTTCTCCCTGCCCCATGCCATCTATCAAAAGCTTTTCCAGTATAACTACAGGTGAGTGATCTCCCCTTCCCAGTGAGCGTGTGGAGGTCTGGCAGCTCTTGTGCAGTGCCACTCTCTCAGCCGGGAGGGCACTGGAGCGTCGCAGGCATGGGGACAGGTGATGTGGGATGAGAGGGCGTTTGTGTATGGGTGACATCCCAGTTCCCACAGCAGAGGCTGGGGCTGTGGAAGAGCTGCCTGGCCTGCTGTCTGGAGTTTGCTCTCTCCACCTCCTGCGTGCCCAGATGAGGCTCTGGGTCCCACTCTCAGCCACAAGCTGGGGTAGTCTCAGGCACAGCCTGTCTGGGGCACAGCTGTTGGCAACACACACCTCCTCCAGTGCCATGACCTTGCCAGGAGAGGCCCTGTCTCGAGAAGGTAATTTTCTCCTGAGGGACTTTCCTCTTCCCTCCTTTTGCCTGCTCAGCTCCTCAGACCCAACAAGACCAAGCCCATCCAACTCGCTCAGGCAGGGAGGAGAGAGAGAGTCAAACTGCAGTTTCAAACAGAAAGAAAATAAACTTCCTGTTGGGAATACCTGTGCTGACATCACCAAGGCTCTGCAGGGAGCAGGAGCAGGGGACCACCCTGGTTTGTCAGCAGGGCCACTGATCCCTCTTTTCCAGGATTTCATACACTGAGTCTCAGGTTGTGACTTCCCTGTATTTCATTCATGTGGATTTATGAAGCATGACCAACCTTCCCTGAACCTGAGGTTCCTCTGCCCAATGTTACACTAACGAGAAAAACAAAGAGAAGCCCCTACCCCCTTCTTCATGAAGCAGGGCTTTGGGGGACCAGTGTGGAGTTGGGGGGACCCAGTGAGGGGCAGGTGAGGGACCAGTGTTTGGCAGGAACTGGAGCTGTCCTGGTGTGCCATGGTGCCTCCCCTCGGGAAAGGGAACTCTTTGCTTGGCTGAACACAACAGCAGATGAAGTGGAATTTCACATCCACATGAGGACTGCTGAAATATCAGAAAAAAGAGAAGGTTCTGACGTAGAGGGAAAGAAAGAAAAAGAAAAAAAATTAAAAGCAGAAGCTTATCTCGCCACAAAAGGCCCAGCAATGGCACTTGTCCCTTCTGTCACCCTCTGCCAGGGAGAAATACAGAACCCAAACTTTGGGGTTTCTTTGTCCTTGCAGTCCTTTCCTCTGTGGTACCCAACCTGTTCTGTCCCTCCTGTCCCCACCAGCCTGTGGCATTGCTGTGACCTCTCCTGTCTAGAAAACAGCCCGTAACAGTACCCAAGTGGGATTTTTGTGGAGGGTGTCACGCTGCTGGTGCTGCCCTTCACAGGAATGCCAGCCTCGAGGCCAAGGGGATAATCTTACCATGACCTGTATTTTCAGGCTGAGATCAGCATCCCAGGGAGTGGAGCAAGGAGACACTGACAGGCAGCAGGAATGAGATTTCTATTGTAGACATTGACCTTCTGTATAAAGGACAAATCTAATTTCCTGCAGCCCAGCCAGGTCCCTTCTGTTGGCGAGGCAGGAGAGAGTGAGTGCCTGCATAGGCTGTCACGGCTTTTGGTGTACAAGGGGCTGCACCAGCTGGAAGTGTGATGGGGGCTTCACAGCCCTCCCCTGCCTGTGCTTGTGCCTGATGTGACTGAGATAGCCAGAGATATCATACCTCCAACTGTCCAGACTGTAAACACAGGGCAAGGTTACTCCGTGCTTGCATTGCTCCGCAGCTGTGCTTGGGGATTAGGGAACAAATTGCTCATGAATGAACGAACGCTACGATCTGTTTCGGGGCACCTGTCTCTGCTCATCCTTTGGCATGGCCAGAGGAAACCGAGCCCTGTGTTGGCACGAGGCAGCTCAGCGATATAAGGACTTCCAGGACATGCTATTCCTGTCCCTGCTTTCCATTGAAAAAAAAAAAAAAAATCACAGTTGTAATACTGCTTGTAATAGCTCCTGTGGGGCCAGGGCTCCTGAGATTCCTACCAGGGAGCGGTTAGGGTTCTGGGATGGGAAACAGGGGCTCCACCAACATCCATCTCTGGCTGCACTATACAGCAGCACATCTGAGTCCCTGATCATATGAGAATTCGCCAAAACAGTGTCCTGTCAGATCCCCTTTGGCAGGGCCCCTGTGCCCGTGGTGAGCCAGATCCAGGGGAGGAAAAGTCAAGACTACAGTTCAGAAAGGATGATTTTCCCTTCTGCGTCAGTTCCCCTCTTGAGTGGCATCTCCAGGTCCTCCGCACTCGGTGGACCCATTGTCATTCCTCTGACCTCATCCCCTGCTCCAGCTGCCTGTTCTCAACAATCTCTTATCCGTGGCACAAAAGGCAGCTCCAGTGGTTGAAAACAGGATATTAAAGATATTAGTCAATACTGCAATGAATAGTACATCTTGATGGGGGCTAAAATCTGTGCTGAATAGAGGAGAGCCGAGGACAAGGGATGAAAAGAGAAGAGTAAAACAGAATAAGAGAAAGAAAAAGAGAGGGGAAAGAAAAGGAGAAAATATCCACTGGAAGTAAAGTCCATCACATCCAGTCACCAGCTGCAGGGTGTGGAGGGGACACACGGTGCAGCAAAGAGTGCTGGGATGAGAGCCACTGCTGGCCAGGCAGTGGGAACACGCCCGGATCCCGGGGCTGGATGGGATGGGAAAGGTGTAAGGGGTTGTTAAAATGAGCTGTTGTGTATGGTTACACTTGGTGGTTCTGTTAGTTTCAGTGGTTCAACTGGAGCCAAGTGACTAATCATCACACCAGTTTTAAGAGGTATAAGGAAGGTTGTAGGAGCTGATGGAAGGGAAGGGAAGGGAAGGGAAGGGAAGGGAAG
>VZTF01001111.1:1964910-1988920 GCA_013397755.1 Cnemophilus loriae
GGTGGGTATGGCAGGGCGAGGGGTCCTGGCTGCTGGGGGGCACAGCAGGGTGGGTGCTCCCGTGGAGGGCAGGGGCTGCAGGTCCAGCGTGAGAGAGACATGCCAGAGCTGTGGCTCTGTGTCCTCCCTCCGTCCGCACTACACCTCTGAGCAGGTGGCTGTGGGCAATGCGAGACCCCCGCTGTGGTTTGCCGAGCCAGCAGCACCCATGTGACAGCAATGGCCACGTGCTGTATCTGTATTTCTTGTTTTCAAGGGAAGCCACTGTCCGGAGCCTGTGCCTCCCTGATTTCCCTGAGCCTGCAGAGCTGGTCTGGAAGTATCTGGACCTGTCTACCTTTCTCCTTCTTTACCTCCTGCCTCTGCTGATCATCACCGTCACCTACATGCGTCTGGCCAAGAAGCTGTGGCTCCGCAATGCCATCGGGGACATCACCACGCAGCAGTACGTCACCCACCACAGGAACAAGAAGAAGAGCATCAAGATGCTGATGCTGGTGGTGGTGGTCTTTGCAGTCTGCTGGTTCCCCCTGAACTGCTACGTGGTGCTCATCTCCAGTCTGGGCATCAAGACAAGGAACTCACTCTATTTTGCCCTGCACTGGTTCGCCATGAGCAGCACCTGCTACAACCCTTTCATCTACTGCTGGCTGAACGAGAACTTCCGCGTGGGGCTCCGGTCCCTGCTCTGCATCTGCCAGAAGGTGCCACAGGCTCAGGACCAGGCACTGCCGCCCAGGGCCATGTCCTGCCGCGAGGTGTGGTTGGAGCAGGCCAGGTGCAGGAAGGGACCTGCCTCCCAAGCCAGCTGCTCCACCGGGAACCTCCCGACGGCCAACACAGACCTGTGAGCCACGGGGCTAAGGGGAGTTACCTGGTCATGGGAGGCATCAAAGGGCATCTCCCAGTCTTTCCTCAGGCACCAGTGTTGCTGCTCTGCTGTTTTAGTGCTGACTTTTGGCTTGTCTCACTGTAGCCCCTCCTCTGCTTGGCATGGTGGGCACACAGCCTCTCTAGCACTCTACCAGTAAAACTCATGCTACAGCTGGCCCAGGGGGCAGGAATATGTACAGGGAACATGGAGCTTCTCAGACGCGGTGATCTGCTTTCAGGTTTTCCTATTTATCAGAGGGAGTGGACCCAGGTTTCTGTCACTGGCCCGAGTCACTGGCCTGTAACACGTGCCATAACATGGTGCTCTGCGCAGCAGCAGAAATGGATCCGTGATGACAGGTGTTGGAAGGAAGGACTTGGACATGCAGATGAACTCCATCCACAGGGAGTCTCACCAGTTAGTGAGCAAAGCCTCCAACAGAGGTAAGGATTGTTAACAGCAATTGTCCTCTCAGATGCTGCTGCTCCTCCTGCCCTGTCTCTGTCCCACCCACAGCAGCTAGAAGCCAGCTCCAGACAAGGGGAGCAGGGATGCACCCCAGGAGCCATGGCCGTAGGCTCAGATGGCAGGATGACAGACTAATGTAGTCCATTGAGAAGTTCTTTTTATTATAAATATATTAATTCAGGAGAGAGCCACACTGGCACTTTACAAAAGGCCACAAAATATTTCACCAGGGCTGTAGCATTCGCTCACTGAAGAATGGAATCATTCTGCATTGTTACTAGTTGCTGTAAAAGTCTCATTTAAACAACAGGAGGGCAAGACAGGGCTGGAAGGAGTCCTGTGAGGCACAACCAAGGACTCTGGGGCTGTCTAGTTGGTGCAAACCAGGTGATGGATTCCAGTAGCCCAAGGGCAGCCATGTCTGCTGGGGGGCTCCTGGTCTGCCCTGGTGATAGCCCAGACAGATCTTCTGCCCAGAGAGGCAGTGGGGGAGCCTGGGTGGCTTGAGGGAATGAGGACATACTCCCACCACCTTCCTGGGGGAGGATAAGCCAGACCAAAGAAGGAAAACTAAGGACTGATTTTTTTTTTTTGTTATTTTCCATTTGTGCAGTGAGAAGAAACAGGACAGAAAGGAGTGGGGTCCTTGCTTCAGGCCACTTGATCCCAGTTGGGCACCTTGAGTGTGCACTGCAATGCCTGCACCAGAAGAAACCAGCAGAACTGGAGGAGTAGCAGCGGGAATGGGTGAATACTTGGTCCCTGAGGCACTTTGCTTGGAGATCACAATTATTGAACATGGGAATTCAAAGCTGTCTGTGCTGAGTGCCAGCGCTGTCCTCACTCAGTGTACAGCAGGGTTTGTTTTCAGTCAAAAAACATCATTGTGAGTTTTTCAAAATGTTAAAATAATCTCTAATTAATAAGCATCACCTCATTTAATTATTAAGAGACGCTATCATTTGTTTTTTTACTGTTCCTCACTCCTCACTAGCTTTTGGTGAACAGCTCTCAAACTGCCATATATTGTCTTTAGTATTTCTTAGGATTGTTTTCCTTCCTTTCTTTCTTTAAATGACTTAATAACCTTTTCCTGGAGGAATCCAAGCCCTTACTCCAAAGAAGTGGGTCTTTCCACACTCCCTTGATCTTCTGCTGATCCCTGTAGTTAGCTATCTCTTGCTGTCAGAAATAACCTGGCTGGTTTTCCTTGGATCTGTCAATCGCAGCATCTCCTCATTGCTGAATTTTTCTCCCCTAAATGGGCAGGATGTAAGAGCTGACTGTATCGAATCTCCGTAATGGCTCAGCTATCTGGACTGATAATTATCAATGCCTGAGTGAGATTCAGAGCCTCTCACACTTCGCCCAATGCCTCAAGGCTCCTGTATCACTTGAGGATGCCCTGACTCCCAGCAGCTCTCAGGCAAACATAGAATATACAATATATATTAAAAAAACTATAACCTGAGCGTCTATGCTAACTATGACCAGGGCATGGACAGTGTCTAGGGGGCAGGAGGCTGCATCTCTGCTGGACTCCAAGCCAAGCTCTGGAAAAGGGAATCTGTGAAATTCGGCTTCTGCTGGGTCTGAGTTAACTCAGCACGTAAATAGATGCTTAAACATTCCTTATAAACATTCCTTAATCTGTCTCCAGTCCCGCCGCCCACCTGTGGAAATGGCTTCCTGGGCGGCGCCGGGACCCAAGGGAGAGCTTCCAGAGACACGACCGAGGGTGTGCTCCCGCTCCCGGCCGGACGGTGCTAGTGGGAGCAGGGTCCCGCCCCGGCCGCGACAGCAGCAGCGCAGTTTGGTCCCTGCAAACCCGAGACTGGAACCGGACAGGAGTGTGGGGTGGGAGGAGAACCCGCCGGGAAGCCTCTGCCATGAGGAGACCCCTCCCTCTTCCTATCTGTGGACCGGACCCTCACCCGATGCCCTCGGTGGCTGCGGCGGGGCCCCCTCGGCAGGCGAAGCCCCCGGGAGGCAGAACCTCGAGGGAGAATTTGGAGGGCAGATTATTGAAACACTGAGTCACCACAAGCCTACTCCCGGGAAACTATTTGAGCACGCACAAATCAGTGTGCAAAGATCCAACGAGACATGTCTGAGTGATTAACAGCCCAAATTTATTAAGGTTAGCTCATGCCAAATGCAGCAGAGTGCCTTCAGCAGAGTTGCTGATGAAGGTGATAACAGGGAACACAGTGCAGGGGATACCTGAATTCCAGAGACAAATCCTCTTATACAGCCCCACCACATAATGAACAAAGAAACCACAACATGCCAACTAGATTAACAAAAAGCTAGCAGAAAAACCCCCACAATGAGTCAGAAAATTAGCCCAGGAAGGAGAAACAGAATACAATTATCATCACTTAGCTCTTCAAGTGGAAAACAGTACGGAGGGGCTGGCCAAAGCACGTTGCAGGAATAAAGGGAATGTCCTCAGTTAAATCCAGATTAAGCCCTGAAAGTGGGGGTGTAGGTGGGCCATTGTCAAACCATCTTCTTGCACTGAGAAATAACTCGGCGTCTTATGTCACTCACAGACCAGGGGAGGAAGAGGGAGGAAGGAGCCTGACCCTTACCTGGGAGACTGGATGTGAAAGGCACACCCCAAATTCCCGCGTGGGAGATGATGTGCAGCCGCCCTGTGCCCCAGGCAGCAGGAAAGTCTCTCCCTTGAGCAGGGGCACACAGCTCTGCTCTCTCACTGACTGTGGAGACAACCCGCCTGCCCCTCAAAGAACCCACCTGCCCCCACAAAGAACCCACCTGCTCCCACAGAGCGCACCTGCCCCCCAAAGAACCCATCTGTCTCCATAGAACCCGCCTGCTCTCCCCTGCCGCCTCCCCCCACCACCACTCCTGCGCTGCGGTGGGCAAAGGAACGCTTCTGATCTCCCAGCCTTTGGATGGAGCCCAGGCAGGAATACTGGCAAGTGAGGGCAGGCTCAGCACCAGGCACAGGGTGCAGTCAGCGCTTGGTTTGAAGGCTAATGGCATTTCATAAGTTGCCCTCTCCCACCAGTGCTCAGCAGTGATCCCCACCCTAGTTCCAGAGTCTGTTCCTAAACTGCTCCCCTGAGGTAATACCAGAGCACTCCCAGTGCTTGGCTCTTCCCAGTCTGTGCCGAGCAGGTACCTTGGAGGCGTCTCTTTGCCCAGATGTGCTGTCGATGCCAGATTGTCTGCACTGGAGCAGGACTAACGTTCTTTGGGGTCCCTGATTCGATGGGGCAGGGGACCAGCACCAGGTACCAAATGCTGCTCTGAGCAGTGCTGGGGAGAGCCGGGAGGGACTGGCCAGAGCAGGCAGGGGTGCGGGTGCTGTGCCTGGGGGGTGTGCTGGAGCCAACCCTCCCTCGGGAGGTCACATGGAGCCTCCACAGGTAGCAAATCAAAAGCACTTCTTGCCCTGCTCCCCATCCCTGGTATTTTGTTCTTTGCCCTGGTAGTAAGGACTGAATTAATGCACTTGGCCCTTGATTGATGTTTCTCTCCCCTAGCAGCCCACACTGGCTGATGCTGCCCAGTTCAGTAGTGCCAAATTGCAGAAGGACACTGTCAGTGGAGAGCAGCTGTCACTTAACCAGACGTAAGAGGGAAAAAATAGTAATAACCCCCCCTAAAAGCCACAGACTCAGCTCTGCAGGAACCAGGTCTGATTGTACAACACAATAGTCTGTCACTTGAATAGACTTCTCCATGACAGGCCCATAAAAGTCTCCTTGGCAGATGAGAACAGACTAATTGTGTTATAAAATCAGATGGATGGACCATCTAATGCATCTGCTGGAGACAAACCCAATTGCTTTATGGGACACTGTAAGGGGCAAGTATGGAGAGTGTCCCCATTAATGGAACTCCTGCTTATTACTTCACAATTAATGGTGCTTCAGAGCACAAAGGTTTATATCCTCTATATCATTCCCACATGCTTTCATTGCATACATCTGTATCTGATCCATACTGTGTCCTGCAGGCTGTGGGACCTTGGTGGTCTCCTGTCTTCATGATTTCCACTCTGCAGGGACCTGCAGTTGAAGTTTGTAGCTGACAGCAGCAGCAGGGATTTTCAAAGCCTCATTTTGACCATTTGTTGCTGTTCCTACAGCACTGCAGAAGTCATTTCCACTTCAAACCCACACTTGGAGCCAAGCTGAACACCATGATCAGTGTGATTCCAGGGTGCCCAGACTGTGGGTACTGTTAGGAGATAATTTATGATACCTAACAAAAATGATGGCAGCAAGTTTCAGAGCAGCAGATTTCATTCCTGTTTTTGAGACAGACAATGTTTGCAGCCACATCCTGCCTCAGGCAGTTTTCCATAGGAATTAAGCGATCAATTAAATCAATGGCCTTAACCTTTTGCAGCTTCCTTCTCCTTCCACAGCTTATTTTGACCTTTTACTGGTGATATATGCCAAACATGGCAGAATTCAGAATACAAGGAGTGCCTGGATCACTTCCATGATGGATTTACCACTGTTCCATCAGTGGGGAGTTGCACTAGGCTGGGTAGCTCTGGGCTATTTCGGACAGTTTAATTTGCCTCTGAACTGTGATACACTGCTGAGACCTTTCACCTTCAGGTTAGTAAACCAAGTCTCTCCTAAAGGCTGGAAAGGAATTGAGTTTTAGTTTTTACCATTAGAGTATTTCTTTCAGAGTACATTTGTCATTCCTGAACTCCTCTTCACAGTTCAGTTATTTAGCTGTTTGTCTCCATTTCCCACCCTGTTCTGGAGTTAAATGCATCAGTTGCTTGTGCTGATGACCAGTGACTGACGCTGACTGTTCCCTCACAGAGATGGCAATGGCTGCACTCCAAATGAAGTCTTTAATGTCCCCTCTTTATGTTCATGTTTCTATGGCAGGATATAGACATTTTCCCTGTTATTAAATTTGACACACCCTGGTGTTCTATTTAAGAGAATTGCACTAACTTGCCTTACTTTGCCTTCCATTCAGGAGAATATAAGTATTCTGCTGTCCTGCACAGCTTGCAGGGCAGTATGTAGGGATATTCATTCTCCAGAGGAACTGTGATGATTAACAGAGCTAATAAAGACCATGAATATTTAGAAATATATTCAGGCATCTCAGCTATAAACATCTTCACCACTTGACTAATTCTCAGCTTCTTTGTGAAGCCAAGTTGTCAAATTGTTTGTTTTGCCTTTGTTTCTCCTGGTCACTGTGAAGGAAGGAGGGATTGAGGAGGAAGGTAGGACAAGTGTCCTATTTTCATATCTGTAGTGTTGAGCATTGCTAACACGTTCTCTGCTCCCCCTCCCTGTACAAAGTGGAGGACAGGAGCCTTTCCCCCATTTCCTTTCTGTCTGTATTGGTGTGTTTCTGTCCACACACGCACACTCTGGATGCCAAGCTGCCTTTTCTAATGCCTTTCTGTGGCACAGGTGCCACACGGCAGGAGCATGACCCTGTTAGTGCCTGGGGCAGAAGGCGTGGGGCACATGCTTTGGGAAGACCCTCTGGACAGGACCAGGATAAGACTGTGGTGAGGAGCAGAGCAGCTCACAGCCCACCTGCTCTCGATGGACGTGTCCTTGCTCCATGCCATGGGTCCCATAGCACAAAGGCTGGGACAGGATGGGAGCCCCAGCCTGGGGTCGTGTCTGACTTGTCTGACTTTGGAGGTAGTCAGGGTACAGACCTGGGGCACTGCATGCTCCTTGCTCTGACATGTTAATATTAACTGTAAGAGGTAAGAAATGATGAATATTGGCTCTGTTGTTATTGTACTTGATTGGGGTATTTATTTGTAATCCCGTAATTCCTTCAAACCAGCTCAGAGGAGAATGAGGGGGAGTTTGAAGAGGTATTTAATGGGTTGTAAAAACACATTATTCTTTTGCTAAAATTCTATCCCTAATGCTGCTGCATTGGAAGGCAAACCAGCCCAGTACTCAGGCTATCAGCTCCCATTAATGCACTAATTGTCACAGAGAAACAGACTGGCCAGGCTTAGAAACCTCATTTACCACCAGGGCTCAGGGCAGGAATATAGGAATTTCATTTGGGATAATAATGTATTTTTGAAGGATAGTAATAATAATTATTGGCATCAAGTTGTCCCCAAAGACAGTGTTCTTTTGCCTTCAGCACAGCTCTGGGATTGGAGCTGGATTTGTTTCCCCTTAAAAATAAACATCTGCTGCCAATAAAAGGAATTAGGATTTTGATTTTTTTTTTTTTTTGTGTATGTTGTTGCTCACAGTTTGGTCCTAGATGAGATGGTTTGCTCTCATTAATGTCCCCCCAAGCATTCTGCCCAGTTCCTCAGAGTTTGGTGGCTCATTTGTCCACTGAGGCCATGGGTGAGGGTGACACTCCCTGCACGGGCGCCCAACAGCCTTGGACACCATGCCCCAAACATGCACTGTGAAGTTTTCAGCTTTCCTTTTTGAAAGTCCCTGAGAGTGAGCTGACAGGTTGGGAAGGTGAGTGTGGAAGGCAGAAGAACAATAGATTTCTGCCTCCTGGCAAACACATTCAATTCAATAATGTGCTGAGAAATGTGTGTTTTCCTTCGCTTGTGATTGCCCTTGTGTCCTGCAGAGACGCAGTGAGGTGAGAACTGAGTATACAGAGGAAGCCTGGGGGAAATACAGAATGAGAAAATCAGAGAAGACACAGTAAAAACACCACCTGTGGGGAAGGAAAGTGGAGAAAGAAAGGAACTTGGGTATGGAAATTAATGTCTCTCTAACGGATTTCAGTCTTCAGTTTTAGCAATGGAAATTTATCTGCCTGTCCCCCTGCCCCTGTGCAGGGGCCAGGAGCACACGGAGGGCAGGTTTTTAAGGTTTCTTTACTGGTGAGCCTCCTGGTTAGGGTTAGACAAGGAAATGAAGTGTGAAAGCAGGGACGCTGTTTGCCAAGGCACTCCAGAGCTGTCGGTGTCATTCCTGCCCTTTTCTCACTGAATACTGTAGCTCAGACTCCCCTGAGGACTGTGTGCTTCCCCTCTCCTGCACGGAAAAGGGCAGCCATCTCCTCTCTGTAACTACAGAATTTCAGTCAGTGTTTTAACAAAACGTTGTTCTTAATCCAGGTCATCTCAGCCCAAAGCAAACACATGGCTTTAGTAAAAAGTGCAACTGTGAAAGCTCTTGCTCTGTGCCTCCAGAACCTGCACACGAGGGAGATCTTAGAAAGCTCCTCTGACTTCACTGTCCACAGACCATGCAGTCCTTGTGAACACAGGGCTCATTAATTAATCTGGTTCCAAGCAGGATCCCACCTGGAACACTTCGTTGGTGGGAACACCTCCTCACCCTGGCCAGTCCCCTCCACCAGCTCCCCTTTGCCACTCTGCTCGTGGGGAGAAGGACATGCCCTCAGAGCGGCGTCTCCTGTGAGAAGGATGCAAAGACTTCACGTGACTTGCAATCTCACCTCAGCAGGTCTGAGATAAGCTCTGCTCAGGGGTCGCTGTCCACACAAGGACAGGGCCACGGTCCCCACCTCTGCAGGTACATTTCAGGGTGTGCAGGTGATGTATCCACACCCCACACATTTCACTTGAGTTCTTTAAAGCAAAACCCCATCGGTCAGGAACATGTGTCTCAGCAGGACTGCTGGCTGTGATCTGTGGATGCTGGGAACAGCAGGACAGACGTCTGCCTTCCTGCTCCAAAGACAGCTCAGGGGAAGGCCCAGTGCGTGTGCCTTGTGTGGGCCAAACAGCATTCCCTGGCATTCCCTCTGTAGCTGGACGCTCGCCAGGCTGTGAGTGCCTTTGCACAGCTCTACATCCCAGCTGGAGATGTTCCTGCTGGAGGCAGCTGAGGTAAGGACCGGCTACCTCAGCACCTTGACATGCTGCCAACCTCTGTGAAGTGTGGCTGAGGCGGCACCAGGACTGAAGGCGGGAGCCAGCCTTGTTCTGACCACCAAGGAGTGGGTCCTCAACCCCACACTTATCTGCTCACATGGAGCACGTGTGTTTCTCTGCCAGCTCTGCTTCGCAGGACCTACCTCGTATCCCAGCGTGGAGTACAAGAATCCCAAGTACTTTGAGGGGAACACGATTGATTTATCATTGCTCCTTGGGCTTCAGCCTAAAACAAGGCAAGACCAGACAACACAAGTGGTCTGAGGTGAGGGGCAGAGCGGGTGTAAACCTCTTGTTCACTGGGAGTTCCTGCCTTGGGTGGGAGCATCTGCTCTGCATGGGAGGGGCGCCCCTGTTCTTCCAGAAGAACAGACCCGAGGTGTGGCCAAACCCACCCACCCTTTGCCTACTGCAGTGTGTCCGGTCAGCTGAGACTGCAGAGTCTGGATGGCTACAACCCCAGAGCCAGGGATCACTCGAAGGTAAGGCATGGCATACGTTGAATTCCCATCCCAAAAGCATGCAGGAAGCTGCTCTCCCAACAGACTCCTCTGACCCTCTCCTCCTGCAGTGACAGTGGCCTTGGCCAAGTGACAGGCACAGGCAGAGCTCTGGGCTCAGGTCACCCACAGGAGGGCCACAGCACCCTGCCCACACCTTCCACCTTGGGCTGGTGCAGGCAGGGACACTGGGATCATCCCCGCTTGTAGACTGTGGTGAGACTGGGCGCTCTCGGAACACCTGGGCTGCACCGTGTACAGCATCTGTGACAACAGGCTCCAGGCACCCACAAGCTCCACAGAAAAGGCTTCTTTGGAAACTGTGGATGCTGAGTACCTCCACCACTGCCATGGCTTTGTGTGTGGTGGTGGATGACTGGGTCTTCTGGGCCCTGACTGCAGAGGCTGTGCTGTTCGTAGCTGTTGCCCTGTGGTAGGACAGAGGCAGCCAGGGCTGCAGACACGGCACTGCATGGGGATCCTCACACGCAGGATGAGCTGCAGCACTGCAAGCACTCATAGAGCCTGCCAGAGTTTGGACAAGTATCATAGCTTTTATTAGAACAGAAAACATCCTTCATGCTAATAATTATTTTAAACAGACCAGTATAAGGGCATGAACAGGCTTAACGAGCCCTGTAATTACTGAACTTAAACAGCAACTGTTCCTCAGTGAAGCTTTGGGAATGGGAATTCCTTGGGCATCGTTTAGGGGTCTCTGCCTCCCCCTGTCCCCAGGCCATGCAGTGAACCACACCTGAGATTTGGCCACTCTGGGGAATGTTAAACCCGCGTAAAAACTAAAGCTGATACCTGTGGTGGGGGCAGGCACCCTGCGGGACCCTGAGGGGTCAGGCCCAGGACCAGGGCCACCCCATCCAGCAGCACTTACTCCAGCCCCTCCTGCCCGTTCCCACACCAGGGGAGGAGGCTGACGGCCTCGGCTGCTGCAGCATCAGCATCTCCGAGAAGCGCTGCCTGCTCTGCCAGACGGGCCCCTCCCAGACAGGGCCCTCCAGCCCCCACTGGCCCCTGCAGCATCAGCCCCCACCAGCAGGCAGGCAAGAGGCCCGCAGCGATGGGGAGAGGAACCAAAAATCACCAAGCATCACCATGTCTGGCTCCAAAATTTATTGAACTACAAACACACATCACTCAAGAGCACCAGGTCTGGAGGAATGTGGGGGACCAACCCCGTTTGATTAACAGAGAGCAGGAGCTTCAGCTTCTGCTTGATTTGAACACAGACAACACCCCAAACCCAACAGAAACAATGCTACAGCAGAATTACAATGGTAACGGCGCAGAATTTACAAAAATATAAATAACCTATTCAAAACCTTAAAGAAAAATAACATCTACCATAAAAAACTACATGTATTCCCTTGGGTAAACCATGGCTACAGAAATGTAGTGATTAGTTTTTCTGAAAAGCACCAGAGTCTGAAGTATTAAATAATCCAACACAGAGAGGGTGTCTCCCCCCAGCACTTCCAGACTCTTCCAAGAAGTGTGCCCAGATCAGTAACACCAAGTTTTCTTCAGTATTGCCTATTTCTGTAAAAGCACACTGGAGGGACAGCTTTCATGAGCCCCCTGTTCAGGAACAGCACCCGAGGGATGTTCACCAATTGTTCACCAGAATAAACACTTTAACAACACTGAAGTATGTGCCTATTTTAAGTCTATGCCTAAGAGCTTCCCAGAACAGGGCTGGATTTAAACTTATCATACAAATTCCTCTGCAAATCAGACTTCCAGGCAAGACTGGTGTGGAAACCAATCACTTGTAAAAAAAATAACCCCATTGCACTGGAGTGTTTCCACTGTTCAGCCCCATCGAGTTTGCACAGATGCAGAGTTATTTGATTTCTTTCACCTCTCTGTGAGCCACGCCAGCTTGGCACAAATGGCTTCCTGAAGCTATGACATGAGATCCAGCACTACAGGAATTTCCCTCCCTTACATTCCATGCATTATGTTGAAAATACTATTAAAAAGCAAGTGTCAAGTATCGAGTCCATTGGTTCCCCACTGAAGCAGATCCCTGCCCAGGGATCACCGTTGTTCTGATGTCCAACTGACAGCGTTATCCCAGTTTTCAAGGCTCTCGTGGTTCCCTGAGGGCTCTGGTTGGGCTAGAGGCAGCCTGGCCAAAGGGTCTTGGGGTGGGCTAAAGGCTACCAGTTGAACTTTTGGCCCTTGTAAACACAGCTGGTTTTGTCACCACAGCTGAAGGAAGGTGCCTGCCATGGGCACAGTGAGAGTGGGGAGGCTCTTGGCTGGGAGCTGGGGGAGCCTCACCGCTGAAAAGCCACGTCCTGCAATGCTCTTGTGCAGGGTCCAGCCCTGCTGGAGCAGCAACCAGTGTGACTTGCACTGACACCACGTGTGAGGCTCTGTGGGGGGACTGAGAACAGCTGGAACACACCTAAAACCAGCCCCTGCCAACCAGTGCTGAGGCAGTGCACTCAGTGGCATGGCCAGGGCCTGAGGGGCAGCGCTGGTGGGGCAGGAGCTGTGGCAGGGCACACACCACCCTACACACCCTGTATGGCATGGCCCACACCCATACCCAGCACAGCACACACCCAATGCGCTGCCTCAAGGCAGGGGTTAAGTTTTTGGCTGTAAGTGATATTGCTCAGACATTGAACAACTGAAAAATAAGTTTACCTTAAAAGCTATGAAGGAAAAGGGGTTGATTTCTTTATAAAAGTGAGAAAAAACCCCAGATGAACTAAAGCCTCACTCCATTTGCTTGGCCCGGAGCCCTACCCCAGCACAGCAGTGGAGCTGACCAGCATGTGAAGAGACTTGCAGCACACACCTGTGGCATGTTCCCACCATTCACAGCTCTAATTTAACAGCCTTTCCTGCCCATCTCTTCCTCCTGATATTGCCATGTGACAGGAGTGGGCTGGCTCTGCCATCCTGCCTGGCTGCCACTGCTCTGTGCACTCCAAGTGACCACGCACTGGTGACACAGGAACACACAGGATGAGCTGCCCAGTCCAGTTCCAACTTCAAAGCCAGGGCCGGCAAGCTGAGCTGCAGGGAGGCTCTTACTCAGATGCAGTGGGTGAAGTTATTTTCCTTCCCACTGGAAGTGACTATGTCCACAGAGGGATTAAATATTTATTGGATTTTGCGAGGTGATTAAACCCAGCACTCTCCCTGCCACAGAAAAGCCTCAAACAGGAAATCCCTGGCCCCAGGCTGTGTGTGCTACAGCAACACTCCCGGCTGCCCGAGAGTGCAGCAAGAGTCTGACTAATCCTGGCCTCACGTGGCTCAAGGTTCAACGCTGTGGGTCTTGGGGAGGAAAGAGCAATAAAACAAACTTGACTGTGGAAGAAACAAGCAGTGAGGGAAAGTGCCAGGTCCAGCTGAGACTGCCCATGCCTTCGCTTATCTGAGCACTTCCTGGGCGCGTTCAAGCCCCAACATCATTAAACAAGGAAAGGAAACACCAGCAGCTATTAAATACCTGGGGTGTGGGGGAGGTCTGCCTTCCTAGAGGGGTGCCTGCTTCTTTCAGGTACTGTGGTCAGATAAAGGAGAATTCTGTGGGCCCAGCCGAGGGGGCCTGGGTGGGGGCTGCAGGCAGTGGGGTAACAGTGCCACTTGCTGGTGACCGCCACACCACCAGCTTGGCCTGAGACCCTGGTGACAGGCAGGACAGCAGAAAGAACTCGGCAGACCCAGCCACAGCAGTGAGGGACAAAGCAACAGAGGCAGAGCGAGCGCCACCAGCCAGCCCCAGTGATGCTGTCTGTGAGTCTCGGGACAGCTAGGGTGACACTTGTCACATAACATCCTGAGTTGGAAGGGACCGCAAAGATCGCGGAGTCTGACTCTTAAGTGGATGGCCCACACAGGGACCGAACCGTGAGCCCTGGCGTTAACAGCACCATGCTCTGTGAGTGCCGCCGGGCGCCGAGCCACTGCCGCAGCCCCGCCGGCAGCTGCTCCACCCGCGACCCCGGCGGGAGCGGCCCCCGCGTGCCTGGCCGCCCCCGCGCCGCTGTGCCCCGCTCAGGAACGTGCCCCCGCAGCCCCCACTCCTGTCCGGGGCCACCGGCACAGCCCCAGTGCCCAGGGCAGACCGAAAACAGCCCAGCTGCCTGCAGCCCCCAGGCTCAGGCACGACACCGAAATCAGGTTACTGGTGACAGCAAGACCATGGCAAGCTCTGACAAATCCCCCGGGATGAAATACCAAGCAGAAGGGTGCTCCCCCTTCCCAGTAGCAACTCCCAGGAATGAGAAATTAGGCCATTTTTAGGCAGGAAAAAAAAAAGAAAAATATTATTTTAAAAGAGAAGGAGCTTCTGGAGGAGCTCCTGCTGTGGCTGGCACAGGAACGTCACTGCTGCCTGTGACCACAGTCACAGCTTCAGTCCTCAGCTGCCACCCGCGGTGCAGTGTCCCTGCCCCTGACACCCTGTGCCACCGCAGGCGGTTTGTGAAGCCTTGGAGGCAACGGGCAGTGAACAGCCATGGGGCTGGGGTGAGCCAGCATCTGCCCATGGCCAGCAGCCACAGCCCCACAGCAAGGACTTACATCAGCTCATCCCGGGAATCAGTCCGAAACTCGTGCCAGGTTGCTGCACTGCACCACAAATGGGCACGAGAGGAAGGTGCCAGAGTGGCACAGTAGGGCAAAGGCTGGAGGCCTGGCACATCAGCCACAGCCAGGTCCTCTGCCAAGGAAATCGCAGCACAGAGGGAGACATGCAACTGAAAAGTAAACTGGGAAACTGGCAGCTGGCATCCAGGAAAGCAGAGCATGGTCCAGAGGAAGGATGGGAAGGATGGAATGGAAGGGAGGCGATGGCTGGGCTCATAGGAGGGGCACTGCCCATGGAGACTGAGCCCCATGGCTGAGGGACCCCATGGCAACAGTGGGGCAGGACAGGGCTCACTGCAGAGCCAGAGCACCACGGCACGGGCAGCACAGCGACTGACAGGCAAGGGTGTCACAGCCAGAGAAAAACAGCCTCTGGAGGGACCTGAGCAAGCCCTCCCCCATGGAGCTGGGAAAAGGCACAGCTGTGCTTCCTGGAACCCCTGTGCAGAGATGCCCCTGTTACGTCCTTCCATTCCATGATGCAAAAGACCATCTCTACATCCTGTGACTGCAGGCCACTGGATCCTCTCTCACACGAGTAACAGTGCATGGAGCTTCCTCCGTCCCTCCCTGTCCTCTAGCGCTGGCGGTCTGGCGTGGGGCTGAGCATGAAGTGGTCGCAGAGCAGGAGCAAGGCGTCAAACCGCTGGAGCCGCTGCAGCGCCTGCGCCAGCAGCGGGACAGTGACCGCGGCTCCCGCGTAGCTGAGGTGTGCGACCAGCTGCTCGAACCCCGAAATCCGCCCCAGCAACTGGGGCACGAGCCCCAGCTCCAGTGCCACGTGGCTGAAGTTCTTCACACCGTTCAAGGAAGGGTCCAGCAAGAAAGCAAGTGACTGCACCAAGGAATGGGGCAGCTCTGCTATTGGAAGACCTGGGGGCAGCAACACAGTGAAACTGGGTTAGTGCCCATCCTGCCCAGACAGGATAAGTAAGGGCAAAGAGAACAGCCAGCCTCAGCCCCTGGCGAGCTGGTGAAAGGCCACCCTGTCAGGGCAGGTATCTCCTCCAACATCACTTTTAGAGCTCAGCAACATGGAGCTGGCTCAGTCCTTGGGGAGCTGGTACCTGGTGACAGCTGGGCCACCTGCCCACAGGCCACTCAAGGCAGCATCACAGAAAATATACCCTGTAGACCAGCACTAAAGGCCACAAGTCAGGTAAGTCCCTGGTGGGGACATGGTGGGCTTCTGGAGGAGCTCCCTTCCAAGAACCTGCCTCCGATATGCCCATACTTGGAGTACAAAGGTGAGACTGGAATGTCACTTACCCTTGGCCGTGCTGCTGATCTGAGTCACCAGGCTCTGGGCATCATCCACCTGGCGAGACAAAGACCCCAAGGTTGGTGGCAGTCTGCTGAGAACAGCAACGCCTGGCACTGCTCCCAGGGCCGTTAGAGGGGCTTAGGGAATGGTGCTTCTCCTCCAGCCCTACCACCCCGTATTAACGTACTTCAGTCCATGTTCCTACCCCTGTGTCAAGCCCAGCCCCTGTGCCTGAGCCTCGGGCAACTGGCAGTAGTTCTGAGGAGTGATGAGGCTGGAGGAACTTACCGACTGCTCCCCCGGTGGGATTTCGGCTGTGGGCAAGTGATGAGCCCCCTCCTGCGCCACACCGCCGCTCTCTGCTGGAATCCTCTTCATCGCCCGGCTTGCTGCATCCTCCAGCCGCTCGCCACCCACGAACTCTGCCTGGGTGGAGAACTTTTGGAGGTCCAGCTCAGTGCACTCCACAGGCGCGTGTGGCCACTTGTGCTGCATCTCAGAGGCACAGGAGGAGAGGGGGGCCAGGGCCTCCACCGTGCCCGGCCGGCCCTGCCTGGGGGTGGGAGGCAGCAGGACCCCATCCAGGCGGTCGCCGTGGCCTGAGGCCCGGATGAGGGGCTGGCTTTCCAGGAGGCTCCTGCCCAGCTGGGCCTTGGAGGCAGTGCTGACTGCAATGGCTGGTGGCAAGTCCATCTCTGGCTGGAGAGAGGGGAGCTGGAGACCCACGGCTTCCCCGTCCGAAATGAACTGCACCGCTTCCACGGGGCCTGGAACCAGAAACCAGCATGGATCAGTGAAGCTCACCGTCCAGCTCCATCCTTCCTGCCTAAGGGCATCTCATCCTGGGACCATGTGAGCTGGAGCCCAGCATCACCCTCCCTCCCCAGGGAAGGCAGCAAGAGCAGGTACCTTCCGCCTGCCTGTAGCAAGGGCTCAAATTCTTCACGCCCAGGCAGCAGGGTCCAGACATCTGCTCCTCACACAGGAACCTGCCAGGTGCTGCTGCAGTTGGGAACGTTGCTCGCTGGCCTGAGAAGTTCTGAGTCCTCAGGAAGACTTGGAGGAGAGAGGAGAAACAGCCTGAGCAAAGGCTTGGCTCACTTCCCTAGCATGTCCTCAGCCCTGTGGTATGTCTGCCAGTGAGGAGCTGGGAGCCAGCAGCTCCCTGGCATGCTGCTGGATGCCATCCTACCCCAACCCTGGCCGCCAAACCTACAGCCCTCTTCCTTCAGCAGCAAAGAGCCACCCAACCGGAAAAACCTCAGAAGGGAGAATTGCCAGTTCTGACTGTGAAATGGCCTCCTCCCCCTCCTGATGGCCCTAAGAAGGAGGGAGACTCCTCTGTGTCATTGCGCAGGAAAAGCACATGAAGGGTTCTGCAGGCATGAGAAGCAAGATGAGGTGTCTACTCTGTACGAGCTGAGGAACAGTTGGGTCACTGTGCTGTGAAAGTGGCAATGCTCTACACAGCAAGAAGGGGCCACGGGCACAGGTGAATGGCACAGCAAGGAGGAGAGCACCAACTCACCTCTCTGGCACTGGCTTTTCCAGAATCGCTTGCAGTAGATGATGGAGAGTGCCAGAAGCACCAGGACGATGATGACCAGGGCACTGCTGGTCAGTGCAAGAAGGGCTGTGTCCTGTGGTGGTACTGTAGGGACAGCGACCTTCACCAGGTTTGTTCTGGACCGACCTGCAAACAGCCACAAAGCGCTGGAGCCAAACCCCAAGGCTCGGACCACCCCATCCCTCGTCACATGCCATGACCGTGCCTCCTCCAGCAGGGCTGCGGCTCCGCTGTGCCAACATCACCTGCCCCGACCCCACCAGCGTGGGGGCACCTACACTGTGGCTCAGAGGATGGCGTCTGCTTGGTGCAGGGAATGCACTCCCACTCCAGCTGCCCGCTGATCCGTGCCTTCCGGTAAAACCTGCCAACAGAGCAGACGGGCTCAGCACAGCCTGGCCCCCACCGAGCTCCCACCACCCTGGCTCTGCAGCCAGCTGTGCCACCCACCCCGCAGCAGAGAGGGACAGCTGACCCTGCACTGCCGGGCTGGCAACAGGAGCAACAGGGCTCTCATCGCTGGCTGGAGCCGCACCACACCTACTTGTTCATGTCTAGCCATTTGTCAAGAAGCAACATCTTTCCAACAGCCCCCCCACCCCTATGTCTGCTGAAGTGGATTTTAATGATCAATAGCTCCCCACAGGGCTAGGAACACCTCAGCTACAGCTCTGTCTGAGAAGAGGCTCATACACTGGAGCCCCGACTTGCTCCTGTCCCAGACTCACCGCTGGCCAGCATGTGTCTGCAGCCCCTGGGCTTGGCACGGGCTGTCTGTACGCAGCTGTTTCATTTCAGTAAACCCCCTCTTTGGGGACTAGCAAACATAGTGGTCTACAACCCCTCATCTTCCAGGGCTCAGCCACCCTGGAGTCTACAGAACAATTTGAGTCTGGAAGTTTTCTTTCACGGCTCGTTTACAGGAGCCTTCAAGTTCTCTTCTCTGGAGCTACAACGGGACCCACCAGAGGGGTCTGATTTCCATGTCATTAGCAGTGTCCTCACAGAGGCACCACTGGGTCACCAGGCTCCTCTTAGGTCCCATGTGGGACCATGGGTGGCCTCAGGTAAAGCCCCCTGTGCCCAGCCCTCCCTGCCTGCCCCCAGGTGTGGCTGCGGTGGCTGTGCTCGGGCTGGCCCCGCTCACCCCGGCAGGCACTCCCCGCAGACCGCGTCGGCCGTCGCTGTGCAGTTGGACTTCTGGACGCGGTTGATGAGGGCGCAGGACAGGCAGGGCTTGCAGCCGTGATGTCCCCAGCGGTCCTTGAACTTCCTGGGAGGGCAGGCCACGCACTGCGCGTCCCCTCCGCTGCCGTCGCCGCAGTCCTGCAAGGCACGAGGTTGGGGGGCATGGCTGTGGTGAGGGGCCACCATGGGTTCCAAATGGTACTGAGGGAAACAGTGTCCCTTCTTTGGGGGCAAAGGGTGGCAGGGTCACCGCTCACGTGGGGTTCTCAGAACCCAGCTGAGGCCACCAGTGCAGCTCCCAGGAGACACTCAGGGACCCTGTCTGCTGCCTGGCCAGGGCCTGCTGGTGCACTTTGGGTGGTGGGAAGCTCCAGCAGCACCATGCCCCAGGAGGCACCACCAGGGGAACTCTGCTGGGACTCCCACCACTGAGGCCAGGCTGGGACCCCCTGCAGCTGTGTCCTGCTGGCACCCACCCATGTGCAGCCCAGCCATGCAGTGTGACCTTGCTCAGGGCTACAGACCAGAGGAAATTTAGACTTCCATCAGCAAAAAAGGAGATCTGGTTGCTCCTTGTGCTGCCTTAAATCCCTCACCACCTCCTGCTTCCACTGTCTCGCCCTTCTACCAAGGTAAGTGAAGCAATCCACCATCCCATCCTACCATGTCTCCGCTCTTCCCAACATGCTGGGACCTAAGATCATCTTTCTGAAGGGAGGCTGGCAGAGGATTCACCCAGCTGTGCCACCCATGATGATTTCTGCTCCTTACAGAGAAGTCAGTTTACCTTGGAAAGCTCCTGCCCGGGCATGCACTTTCTGCAGGGGACACATTTCTTCTGGTCATCCAGGTACTCACTCTCTTGGCAGGCCATTGTGCTGAAGAGGAGAGGGGAGCTTGAGGACAAGAGGAAGAGAAGGCAGAGGGATCAAAGCCAGCCCTAACACATGTGGGATGAGCAGTGTGCCTGTCTCTGGGTGGACATTTCCACCTGGCCAGGACAGGCGCCGACACTGCTGAGCACCATGGGTGGGACGTGGGCAGGAGGTAATTGCTGGCTCCTTCCACACGGCTCCATCAGTCCCAGGCTTCCCAGCGAGGCTGGTGATGAGCTGCCCCATTCTGTTGCCGTGTCACAGCCTCACAATGCAGCAAATGAAATCTTAGTCACAGTATTGAAGTACTGACCACTAACTGCTCAGGTCACCGGTGGATTCTGCCAGCCCCAGTCGTGGCTCTGGGTACTAGTAGAGAGCTCGGCCCCAGTCTGGTCTCAGCAAAGTCCCAGCTTCAGGATCCAGCAGCCCAGCTCTGGCCAACGAGGCTGCATTGGTGTGACAGCACCAAGTGCTGGTGGCTGATGTGTCCCTGGCAGAACAGGACACACTTCCCCACACAACCCCCTGCACCCTGCATCCCCAGCGGAAAGGGACACACACACACGCATCTGTGGCCCTGCTGCTCCATCTGGGAGCTGTGCAGTCGCTCAGGCTCTTGCTCCATGCACGTTTCAGCTCTGCATGGCATCGCTCACAGCAAACTCAGAGGACCAGCAGAACAAGCTCCCACCTCCCTCTGAAACACCCTTCAGAGCCTTCCCAAGGTGCATTAACGGCTCAGCAGAAGGTAACAACAGAACCAGCCCAGAGCCACAGGGCCACACTGTCAGCAAGGGTGGCTCAAAGGGCAGCACGGGACCAGCATCTCAATCAGAGCAAGCAGTTCAGACTGAAGCTACAAAACTGAGCAATTTATTTGGAGTTTTGGGGCTGCCTGATTATTTCTGCAGATTCTAGATGGGTTCTTCCCATGATGACAGAGGGGGAATAAAATCCACTCTCACTAGACCAATCTCCACTTTGCTTTTCCTATTACTTTGTGCAGAAAATCAGGAGAGAAACTGTTCAACCTGCTTTGGGAGCAAGTTCTCAACACCCATCAGGAATGTGAACACCTTTTGGAGGGCACCACCCTGAACAGCCTGAACTGCCTGGGAGAACCTGGCACTTCAACCAGAGCTGTCCTCTGGGAGAGAAGCTTGGCCAGATGTCTGGCCCCTGCAAGGCTCTTGCAGCAGAGGGGGATCATCCACAGGATGCCCCCAGTCCCTCCTGCCACAGCTCCTTCCCCTCCCACAGCAGCATTCCTCCACAGGCTTTTTCTGCCTCCTCTGCCTAATCCCACCACTCCCTTGCGGGTGCCTTTTGGAAGCAGACACTTGGCTGGGCTCCCCCGGCTCTGGAGGGCCGAGATTCATGGGAGATGAGGTCTGCCCAGACGAGCACAGCGTATGAGTCACCCTCACGTAACTGCTGCTCGAAGCACATGGGCTGATACAAGGATCAGCAGCCACGGGGACAGGCCAGGAGGAGCTGAAGGGACTAAATCTGTCTTGCAAGCGCCCAGGGAGGGGCATGGGCACAGCTTATAACTAGCATAAAGGTTCCTGATACCACTGAATAAAAAAAGATTTGTCACCATCTCAGAAAGTGGTGAAGCCCAGTGCCGCTGCCCCAGGAGATGCACAGGGTTTGGTGTCAGGGTTCAGCTACAGGCTGAATGCAGGAGGGAAAATAAAAAGCGGAGAGCCAGGTCCCAGATGGGTGACATGTAACTGCTTGGCGGGGCTGGTACAGCAGGCAGGTGTCACCCAACTGCCCCGGGAGGCTGGCATGCCAGGGCCCTGAGCCCAGCCTCCTGGTGGGTTCGGTGCCCACAGCCCAGCTCGCCCCTGCCAGCAGGCGCCTCTGCCTCACGTGTGGGTCAGCACTGCTGATGCTCCGGTCTGGAGTTTGGTTCAGGCTTTTGCTCCTGATAAGAGCACAAGATGAATGAAACAGAATTGCAGGCAACAGGAAAGGAGCCCAGATACCAGAGTATGGAGAGCAAGGGACTGATTTTTACCCACTCTCCAAAGTGCTGTAAGGAAAAAAGCACTGGTGAAAAAAACCTCGACAAAACAAAAAACCCCAAACCAGCAGGTTTTTTGGTGGAACTGTCCTGTGACCACAACTTTGCCACTTTCTCTCATGTATTTACAGACTTTCCCAGCCTTTCAAAGGGCCTGCAGCTGAGACAATGCCCTCAAAGCCCCCTCCCCACAAGAACCCGGTTTAAAGCAGTTTGCCAAATACAGAAAGTTACACAGGCCAAAGGAATCCTGTGTCAGAGCTGCTCCACGCGCAAGGACGTCTGCCAGGATGATGGAATCACTCAAGATGGAGGAGACAGCAGTCCCTGACGTGCCAGCAGGATATTGGGCACAGGGCAGGTCTGCTGCTGCTCAAGTGTAACAATATAAAACCAACACTTTGTTGAATATCTGGCATGAAATTCAAAGCTGGGGGATCTTTGTACTTCTTATTTCAGCACCACCAGACCTAAGACACTTGATTTATACATCTAAACCACCTGGCGCTGCCCTGGTATGGCAGCAACCTTGGATCACCTAATGTTTGACTGAAACAACTGGTCTGACTGAGGCTAAAGGAAAAGCCAAAACCAACAACTCCCATCTCTTTGGGAACCACATGGAGTCTCCCTGAGGCTGCCGGAGCCGCACATTTTATCTGCCACAGGGGAACATAAAGGTGACACAGTAACAATGACTATTCATGGGACACAGTATCAATGTACTTAGAGGTTGGGGGAAGAAGAGCCTCCTGCCATCAGTGCCAGATCCATGAGATCTAACTTAAAAACACCATTAATTTGTTAAAGAACCCTTTTATTGCCTTAAAGGGACATCCTGCCTGAGAAGGAGAGCAGAATGGGCTCCCCACTGCATCAGCCCTTAAGATACCAAAACCACGAGCTCCTGAATGACTTTCATTGCATGAGACAAAATCGTTCCAGCAGTGCCACAGCATGAGCCGCAGTTCATCCACCCTGTGACAACACTACAGCTCAGCCATTGTCTTTTCTCTGTGAAAGTGTCATTTCCAAAAAAAACTGGACTATATTGGAATCCAATCTATTTCTTTTGTGCGCAGCTAATGGATTCTGGGAGGAAAGCAAGGGTGAGGAAAATAGTAAGTGAAAAGGTACAAAATGAAAGTAATCAGTGAAGACTTTAGTGCTGCTGATTGTCCCTATCCACCCAGCAGGTACTGGGGCAGGGTGGGCTGGCAGGGATGCAGGCAGGACAGGAGGAGATGGGGTGGGCTGCTTCCCGTCCCAGCCGCGGACCCTGTCCCCTCACGCCATGGGTCTCTGCTTGCCTGGGACAGGAGGTGCCCAGACCCACCCTCAGGGGCTCAGACACCCACACCCCGACAGTGGCTCTTCCATGTCAGCACATGAGCCAGCACACACATTACAGGAGATTTCTACTCTGCTGCAGGACTGACTGGCACAGTCAGGCAGCACTATGCCTCAGATGAGACACTTGTATACATTGGAACCTAAGAACAGAGAGCTGAAATCCTAAATAAGAACTGCAGGTGAAAAGCAGGAGGAAAAAAATGCTGTCTGGAAAATATGAGTGCATGCCTCGTTGCCCACAGCCAGTTCCAGTCTCCTGCTCAGCCATTCCCTCACTCTGGTCCGGGCAGTGTCTCCTCATCTCCTTGTGCTACAAACCATGCTGGGAGAACCTTTGCAGCAGTGGGATGCGTGTGGGCAAAGGGCATCTCACAGAACCAAAAAAGAGGAAAAAAGGCGTAATCTGAGGCTTTCCACGTGGCTTGGAAATCAGCAGGTTTCCCAATCTGGACATTCTATGCACACAATTGACCACTAATTGTTTTATCTGGACTGGCTGGGGACTTGTGTTTGCTTTAAGTGAAAGCACCGTGCGCTCGGGTGGGGGAGGAAGTGCTGCGGGCTGCTCTCACCGCTCTTTAGCGCACAGCAGGAGTCCCCAGGGCACGATGCCCACTTTCCAGTGATTTTTGCCAAGTTAGGGCGGCCCACCTTGGAAACCCACACTCTGCCTCACCAGGTATCTCAAGTAACACTTCCAAAGCTCCTATCAATTTGCATAAAACTTTCGATTTCCATCTGGTTTTTGCCGCACATCTAATTCTCAGTAACTTTCTCTGACTTCCTGCAATGATCAGAGAATCACTGAAGCCGTAAAAGCTCTTTGAGAGCATGGAGTCCAGCTGTTCCCCCAGCACTGCTCGGGCCACTAACCCATGTCCCCAGGTGCCACATCCACACGTCCATTAAATCTCCCCAGAGGGTGACTTCACCACTGCCTGTGGCGGGGCAAGAAATCTTTCGGGGAAGAACTTGTTCCTAATATGCAACCTAAACCTACCGCCCACCGCATCTGGCAGCTGCTCGTTTCTGGAAAAGCCGCCGAGGCGAGGCTGGCGGCGGGACGGGTGCGGGGGCAGCGCGCTGCGCGGCGCCCACGNCGGCGGCAGCGCGCCGGGATATGCCCGGGCACGTCCCGGCCAGGGGCTCCGCCGCGGCACGGCCGCCCCGCATCACCCGCCCGGCATCCCCCGGGACCCTGGCTCCGATCTCCGTATCTCCCGGCCCCCGCACCCATCGGCCCGGTGCCGCCCGGCCCGGTACCGCCGGCGTTCGGGGGTGATCACGGAGCCGGCTACAGCCCACGTGTATCGCTGCCGCTGCGCTGCCGGGAGCGGGAACGGCCGCAGGGCCCGCCGGTCCCCCCGACCCCGCAACCGCC
>VZTF01001111.1:1990816-2036372 GCA_013397755.1 Cnemophilus loriae
TGGGGGGACGTGCGGGACAGAAACACCAGCGGCTGCCCTGCGGGAGCGTGGCACCAGAGTGCTTTCACTGAGCACAGTCCCGTCAGCAGAGGTCACCTGCAGAACTGGTTTCTGCTAAAAGTCCGATTGCAACAGAGTGAAGGATTTGCCGGTAGAGCGTCCAGCTGCTGGGTGGGCATGGGCAAAGCTGCCCCAGCCCGAGCTGCTGGTGGCTGTTCGCGGCTGTTCGTGGTGGTGGTTTGTGGTTTGTGGTTGGTTGGTGGTGGTTAGTGGTTAGTTAGTGGTGGTTAGTGATAGTTTGTGGTGGTTAGTGGTTGGTTAGTGGTGGTTTGTGGGTGGTTAGTGGGTGGTTTGTGGTTGGTTAGTGTTGGTTAGTGATGGTTTATGGGTGGTTAGTGGTGATTTGTGGGTGGTTAGTGGTTAGTGGTGGTTAGTGATAGTTTGTGGTGGTTAGTGGTTGGTTAGTGGTGGTTTGTGGGTGGTTTGTGGGTGGTTTGTGGGGGTCCCCACTGAGGTCCTGGGAAGCCACGCTGCTCTGACCAGCCTGAACCCACCAACACTGGGTCTGAGACCAAACCAGGCAGTCCTGCTCTAATCCCAGTTCCTGTCTGTTGGGCCAGAGGTTACCGAGGTGGATTATTTCCCAGCTCAATCAGCACCTCGCAGCCAGAGCCAGGAGAACATCTGCGAAAGCTGATAATACCAGATACAGGGGTGGCTGCATCAGGTAGAGTGCTGTACAGCCAGCAGGTTTGGGTGTGGTTTGCAGGCTGAGGCCCTGGAGATGTCAGCTTCAGCTTACAGAACCATGTTCTCAGGTGTCTGGCGTTGTGCTGTGATCATCTGATATGTTCAGGGTCACGTTGTCTCCGTTAAAATTGTAACTGTGCTGCATAATTAACAGAATTAGTGTATTAAGAGTTAGCGAAGCCAGGAATTCTGAAGCAGGGATCAATTTTACAGTTTTTTTTTACATACTGGAGTGTTCACAACACTAGAGGGCACCGAGACCAGGCAGGAATCAACGGGGGCGGCGAAGCAGATTGTGAGCACGCCCGCACACGGACATACGGGCACACGGACACGTGGACATACGGACACAAGGACACGTGGACACACGGACGTAGAAGTCCCCTCCATTGGCACAGGAGGATCATCCCCTAACACACGATGCGGTGCAGGAGTCAGTCTCGTAGGAGTGTTTTTCCACAGCATCCCGCAAGGCTGAATCGCGGGTGTTTCCGTGGGCGCACTCGGGCAGGCAGGCACGGGCAGGACACGGGGCATCCCCGCAGGAGCTGCGGGAAGGGACAGGCCAGCGCGGTTCCAGCATTTTCCCAGAGGGGAATTGTTGTGGTTTTGTGCTGCCAGAGGAATTAAGAGCTCGGGATCTCTTTTGAGCAACTCAGTTGATACCGCTCGGGCTTCTGCAGAGGCTACTGCGGTCTGGTGTCAGCAGAGGGCACTGGGTGATCGCCGGGAGCCGCGTCACCCCCGCCCGACCCGAGGAACACCAGCAGCTTTCCCAGCTTCGTGTACGAAGGTCACAGATTCAGTTGTGCCTCGTCCTTTTCTCTCCTGTTGTTGCACCCAGTTTCACTCGTCCTGTCCTCTCCTCTCCTCTGTAAAAGGAAGATTTTCTGTTTTCACTTGCTGCCACTGCGTGCATCTGATGCTTAGACAGATGTAGCTCCTGTGATGTGGCCAGCACAGTCCATCCACAGCTGAACAGAATCCAGCCCTAAATGTGTGCATACATCCTCTGCCAGAGCTGCATCTGGGATCAGGAATTGGGCTGAAACTCAGCAATGGCAAGAGCAAACTGCTGCCTAAAGTATGTCCTCAGGATTTAATGCAAATCAGCTGTTCTTACCCACCTGGCAACAACATGGCTGTGGCACAGTTGTGGTGTTATTGTACAACTAAATAACATTTCAGCCTTTGCCCAATGGATCTTGCAGAGAACTGTTTCAGGAGGGCAGTCACAGCGTGAAGGCAGCTGCAATCAGTGTGATTTTTTAACATATCAGGATCTTTGGGCAACCTTTTGCTCTCACTTGTCCCCACAGCTTCATTCTGTGCAATCGATCATATTTTTGAATTGATATTTCAAACTTCCTTTCAAATTCTTGTAGGAGCTCCCTCTGTATGAGACACGGGGTGTCCAGCGGCTTTTATCCTTTTATCCCTGTTTTCCACTCAAAGCTGAGCTCTGACCTTGCATCCTAATGTTGGCCTGTGGAAAGTAAGAAAAGCAGATTCTTTTGGGTTTTTTTCACTGAAAAATTTCTGATCAGAAAAGGCTGCCCATGGCACACAAAGCATCTTGACCTGAAGGACACTTTCCAAGCTGGGTGCGATGTGTATGAGAGGAAGCCTGTAATTATCTCCCACCCATCTCCATATTTATAGCCTTCATTTATGGCTGGGTTATTGTTTGGTGGCCTTTCGTCTTTTCTTGGCAGTGACAATGACTTTTTATTATAAATGAGCAGCCACGTCCATGAGCCTGTCCCAGGTCATTTTCACAGCACAGTGATCACGGGCACAGGGCAGGCTGCTGCCAGGGCTGCTGGGCTGTGGGGCAGGCAGCTCCAGCACTGCCACGCTGGGATGTGGGGCTGCAAAGACAGAAACTGCTTAAAGAGGGGCCCAGGCCATTATTTCTCTTGGTGCACATCATAGAGGAAGCGGTCATTGTGTCAGTCTGCTCTGAAGGACCCAGTGCACTCACAGCCTCAAATATTTCTTGGCCCAAGGCTCTTGGAGTGCCCAGGAAAGTTGCTCAGAAATCCAGGCAATGTCACTCTTCGATATGTTTCTTCCTAGGCCCATTTTCTTTTGGAAGACAAAAGCAAACCAGATGACTTTTTTCCCTCCTGCCTCCAGCATCTTCCCTGTCTGACTTTGATCTGAACACTTTGGACACAAGTGTTCTTGTTTCGCTCACCCAGCTGCAGACCTCAGCTTTTCCAAATCCCCTGTTTTCTCCAGAGGGTGAAATCTGTCCATGGACAAGCACAAGCCCAAAGACTCCCCAGGACAGGAAGGCTGGTGAGGCCCAGCTCAGCAGAGCCCTGTGGGCAGTGTGAGGAGTGTGAGGTGTGTCTGATGAGCCCACAGAGCCCCTCGTGCCTGGCGTGTTTCCACAGGGCGGAGGGGAGGCCTGTCCACAGCTGCTTGTACCACTGTGGGCCCTGCTGGTGCAGGAGGAAACAGTGGACAAAGCCATCACTTCATTCCTTACAGCCTGCTTTGCCCTTGACTCTCTTGATCTTTTTGAGGCAAATATCAAATGAAGCCACAGGGAAAACAAACTACCACAGATTTAAGACTTCAGGTCTTAATTAGATTGTTCTTTTGTAGCTGCTCGCTCACTTGCAACATTCGTGGCTCCAGGGAGAACCTAGAAGCAGGTAGTACACACAGAATTGCTCTCCTGATGGGTGACCCCCTCTGGTGTGGAGAGAGATCCCTCATCCTGTCACTGCTGGAAGCAGAGACGTGAGGTGGGCTGGGCTGCCACAACCCAGCCAGGAGCCAGCAGGGTCCCTCAGGCAGCTGGTGAATGTCCCTTGAGTCTGTCACAGCTTCAGCTGAAGATTTTCCAGCTTGGTTTGAGCCTGGGCAACAAGCAAGTCACAGCAGGGAATCACTGTGTGACCCCTACTCTGGCAATGGATTCACCTCAGCCCTCTGTGTAAAACCCCACAGCAAGGAGAGCCAGCCCTGATCAGACTCCTGTCTAATGAGAAGCATTTCTAGGTATCACAGTCTGTCTTTTGAGTCAAGGAAAAGCAGACAGTTCTTTCAGATCTGTCCTAGCTATTACCCTAGCTAGTTAGGACTTCCACTGAATCACAGAACCATTTAGGTTAGAGAAGACCTTTAAGATCATCGAGTCTGACCATTACCCCAGCGCTCACACACACAATATTAGCCGAGATTGTGTGAGGGTTCAGTTCCAGCTGCTTTCTGCTGAAAGCAGAGAGGGTTGGATTCAAACATAAGATTCTTCTGCAAAGTAAGAAACCAAACAAAACAAGATTTCCTTCCTAGAAGGCCTTAAGTGCAAGTATCCTTCGTCCTTTGCACTGTCCTGCCTGCCACACCAGCGAGTGTGTGTGAAAGCAAAGTCTGTTTTATTCAGGGGGAAAGGAACAACTCCCTGTGTGTACAACCAGTAACTCTTCTCCATCACTCTGTCGAGTTTGACACTGTGATTCCCCAGCTGTCACCATCATCTGCCACGAATAATCATCTCTCTCACATCGCATTAAATATCACTCTTTCTTACATCCCCTTTCCACTACTGATTTTCTTGTAGGAAAAATATCTTTGCTCAGGGGGTTTACCTGGATGGTCTGCGGGATGAACTGCTCTCTCTGTAAAAGCCCCTTGCTCTGACACCCACAGTGGTCTCCAACACCCACTGCCCTTTTCGCTCAGGGGCAAGATGTGAATGCCAGGGGAGATCTTCCTCTCCTTTGAATTTCTGTTCTTCAGTTGAGCAGAAAGCACCTTCCCTTAAGTCCTCTTCCCAAAATGCTCTGGCCATGTGACATCTGTACAATACCAGCAGTTACAAAAAGAAAAGTGATTTTCAGGTGCATTTACCAGCCAATTAAAAAAAAAAAATCAATCCTGTTTAGGATAACCCAGAATGGGGGGTCTGAGATACTTAAGGTTTGTTTTTAATGGGCAGATCCTTTTTGGTCACATCTGGCTCCCCAGAGGCAAGTTTGAGCATGAATACATCAGTTCCCTTTTACAGGAAAGTGTTACTGACCCCAGTAGTGGGTTTGCAGGGGATGGTCTAAGCCCAGGTTTCTGGCTGTGCATTCCGATCACCTGCTTTCATATTCAGCCTATTTCCCTATCACTTGTGTGTTTTAATCTTCATGTCGTAGCCAAAACAAATTAAATTGACAAATGGAACTTGACCCACGCATTCAATTATTGGCATGTTTCCTTATTAAAGAAGAGATAAGTGAAAACAGAGAACAAATTATGCAGATAAATATCAGAGAAGTCAAAGCTAATCATATCTCAGCATGTTCATGTGAGCGACTGGCACAGAATGCACTCGTGTTGGACTGAGCCAGCAAACTTCCACATGAGTTTCTATCCCTTTTTCTTCTTCTCCACTTCCTTCTTAGACACAGAATCACAACAGCATTGAGGTTGGAAAAGTACTCTGAGATCATTGAGTCCAACTGCTCCCCCAGCCCTGACAAGGCCACCACTAATCCATGTCCCCAGGTGCCACATCCACGTGTGTGTTAAATCCCTCCGGGGGTGGGGACTCCCCCACTGCCCTGGGCAGCTGTGCCAGGGCTGGACAGTCCTTTCAGGAAAGAAATTTTCCCAGTATCCAACCTGAACTTCCCCTGGTGCAATTTGAGGCTGTTTTCCCTTGTCCTGACACCTGTTACCTGGGAAAAGAGGCTGACCCCCACTTGGCTACAGCCTCCTGTCAGGGAGTTCCTGAGCCTCCTTTTCTCCAGGCTGAGCACTCCCAGCCCCCTCAGCCACTCCCCATCAGACCTGTGCTCTTCCTCCCTGTTCCATCACCAACTTGTCTGATTTTCCACAGAAAATGTTTCACAGCAACATTTCCAGGTTCATCAGAAATACTGTTTTTATCAGTTGAGAGGAACACGTGCCTGAACTCCATGACTGGCTGCACCTGTGAAATCCCAGGGACGCAAACAAAGTCGGGCTTCAGTGGAGCTCATCATGGGGACCACAGCTGAGGGATCACCTTGTGACCTGGATGACAGCAAAGGGAAACTCACCAAGCATGGAGAGGGGTTGATAACACCACTGATAGCAGAGTGATAACAACGTCAGCAAACAGCCCAATCAACCGCATCAGGGTATCTTGGAGGGGACCATTCCTCTACAGCCACTGGATCACAAAATGTGAGGGAGTTTTAATCTTCCCAGGTCTCAGAATCAAATGACTGTCACCTGCTTCAGTCAGGTGCCTTCTTCCCCTGGAACAAAGGCCCTCATTGTCCGGGTAAAGCAAAGGCTAATTCCTGTGGGCCAGGGCACTGAGGCGTGCAGCTGGGCCTTTGTTGGATAGCCATTAAGAGAGGATGTGGAACCTGGACTCTAACTGGACTGGATGTGTCTTACTCAGTAACTAAAGCAATTGATAAACCCCTTGGCTTCCAGAAAATGCCATCAGTTTCCTCAGAACAGCTTCCTCAGAACAGCCAATTCCCATTCTCTCCTGGTACAGATGCCAACCTAGCTTGGAGCAAGAGGACAGGCTGGTGCAGGCAGGGGGCTGCAGGAGAATGTTGCAGGATGGAGTAGAACCGCTCCTGAGCCACGGCACAAGGAGCAGTGTGAGCCCACTGCCCAGGCCTCAGCAGCTTGGGCACAGCACCCTGATGTCCACGTTGCTGCATGTGCTGCGTGGATGATGAGAGCAGCAGAATTCCGGAGTGTCCTGAGCTTGTTCAGAGCTGTGACTCTCTCTGCCAAACCATGGGAGCTGTGTGCCTCGGTACCGCGGGCAGCACGTGCAAGCTGCAGTCTTGCACAGCCTGGAACGATCTTGCACACTATTCCCACTCCGTGATAAATAAGAAGAGACAGAAGAAAATCAGGATGCGTGAAACGACATTTCCCATGCTTTCCAAACAATGCACAGCATGTTTATCTGCTCTCAGTGAAGGTTAGTATTGTGATTTATATTTTGCATAAATGTATGCATTGAGGCCTCTTCTCTGACCAGTAAATGTTTGAAGCATTGCTTCTTGAAAAATATCTTTTATGTAGTATTAGGTCCTGTCAGAACAGAGACATATGTCTTCAGAGCTCATCATCAGTTTAGCACTCGAGAGGGTGCCTCTCACTGAATCTTTTATCTCGAGTCACCCAATAAAAAAATGAATCTGTTCCCTACATCTGTTTTTCTTTTTGCCTAACTTCAAGCTTAACTGGAACTTCAACAAATTGTAATAGTTAAATACATTTTTTTCTCCTCAGTCTGGCCCAGTGAGAAGTACAAGTGCCAAACCATTTCAAGGAAGCCTGCCTGAATGTACCTGTGACCCAGCTGGGAGCAGGGAGTGCTCACACGCAGCCCCCTCTCCTCCTCTGGAACGGGCTCCTGGAGGTTCCTTACGAAAGGGGGATGCATCCAAACAGCCTAACAGAAGGGCCTGAAAAGGGATGTGCCCAGGGGAGGGACAAGTAGCAGGGATTTTCACTCATCCCATCACAGCCCAAATTAACACCTGCACTAACAGTTGCTGTGGCAGTCACTGACAAAGGCAGTGACATGGGGATGGTGCAAACCTGCAAAGCAAACACCGTAACAGAGGAGACACTTGATGCCAGTAAAACCCCAGAACTGACTGCCCCTGAAACTTCATCTCTCTGTGTGCACAGACACAGTGAAGCAAATCCCAGACCCTGCCAGCCCACACACTCTGGGACATGTGCTCTCAGCACCCAAGAGTCAGGATGAGTGTTTGGGACAGAACTGTACCAGTGCAGTGAGAGGACTGGGCTCCAAGTGCCCAAGGCCAGGTTGGATGGGGCTTGGAGCAGCCAGGTCTGGTGGAAGGTGCCCCTGCCTGTGCCAGAGGGTTGGAACGAGTTGATCCTTCAGGCCCATCCAACCCAAACCCTTCTATGCTTCTATGACTTTTTTTTCCCTGTGCAAAGGGTCAGACAACATGCAAATAACTTTCTCACTGAAGGAATGATTCACTGAAGATGTGGAGATGCTGCAGAGCTTCCTGTGGTGAACAAAAGGTCCCTGCAGTGCAGAGCCTGTCACAGTCAGCACCAGGTTCAAATGTGTTAATTACTGCGACTGTGCTTCCAGGATCACTGGTATTCCTGGAGCAGGCTGGGCATGGGACCCCCATTCTTTATTACCAAACTTTGCCAAAACTTGTGCACTAGACCTGTATCCTGGCAAGCTGACCCAGGTAAACACACACACAGTAAGTCAGGTCCATTACAAAATAATTTCTGTGCTTTTTGTGGTGCACCTCTGTCCCAGTGGAATGGGGAACATTCTTAAAGGGCAGCATTGCACACTGCCAGCTTCTCCTCTGCTGCAGGCACGGCAGTGAGTGTCTTCCAGAGCAGAGGAGGGCAAAGGAGCAGTGTGAGAAGGTTCTCCTTATATTGTTCAAGATACACACCAAAGCAAGTGTGTATTTTACCGAGAGCAGTAAAAAACACTTTGGTGATTATTATCCAGCAGAAAATACTTTCTGTTGGCCAAACCATGTGCATTACCTGTGCTGATTTAACTGCTGGATATCTGTGATTCCAAGAAGCTCAGCACAGCGGTATCACATAATCTCTGGTTCCCAATAAACTGACATGATCAAAGCTGGAGGGTAACTCGTAGGTGTTCGGGGAATGTCACACTCAGAGCTGACAGTAGACTGAGCACAGGATGCCATTGCACACCCTGTGCCAGGGCTCCTGCCAGCCAGACTGATCAAAGGGACCGAGGTTGTAGGTTGTACCTCTGCCCCCGTGACTCCCCTGGAGCCGGGATTCCAGCCCTGCTCACCCCAAGGCACCGAGCACTCAGCACTTCCAGGGGTCATAAAGGCAAAACTAATTTGGTCTGAGAGTCACGCTGGGCAGACAGTGGGAGGGAGAGGCCATGTTCCCAAGGAGAGGGAAACTGACTTCATCCGTGGCACTGGCATCTCTGCAGGGCTGGGTCTCCCTCCCTCTGCCCTCTCCTCCACCTTCAGCAGGGCTCCCTCAGCCTTGTTCCACGAGACAGCACCAGGGCAGAGAAGGGTCTTGTCTAGAAAGTCTTGCCGAGGAAATTCTTTTTCTTAAGGACAGTTGCTATGTACCATAAGGGTTAACCTAGGCACTACATAATGAAGAAAAAAACATTAAAAATATCAGTGGAGAGATTTCCCACACCTATCTACCTGTGTTTAATTCAAAAGAGCCTGTCTGGGCATGCTGTAAAGCTGGGAGAGAAAATGAGAGATTCCTCTTCCAGCTTTGGCACTGCTGCAGTTCTCAGGTCTGTCCCATTCCCCCCACACCAATGGTCTGATGGAACTGGGACCATGACCCAAACAGTTGGGGCAAGTCAGTTTTTAAGCTCTGTATGAGGACACCACAGGGTTGGATAATGAGCTAAAATTTGTTAACATCATTTAAATACCCAGGAAAAAAAATAGCAACTTTCACATTGCTGAAATCATTTTTGCTGTGAATGATGAATCAGGAATGTCTTGGCTTCTCGGCCTGGGGATGCACATGTAACTGTGATTGGTTCTGCATCACCCTTCTGTGTCCCTCTTCTCTATCACTTCTTTCTCCAGAAATCAGTCTTGAATACAGAAATAATTGAATCTTGTAATTAAATCTCATCCTATGGAAGGCAATGGTTTAACTCTGATTTGTGAGTGCTGATAACACTTTGAAATAAAAAGCTCAAGCTGCATGGACATTGTGCATCCTGTGCCTCAGACAGCTATTTCAATATTAAACAGTTATTTCTAGTAACAATCAATAATCATGGAATTGCTCTTGCAGGAGTAGAGCACAAAAAGGATTGCTCCTTAAAACTGCACTAACAGAAAAATACCATGCCCATATTTCTCCCCGTTGTGCCTGGCTTTGCATGGATCCAGCCATGAATCTCTAAAATATCCCTGTCTAGCATTGATGGAGATAAATAAACCTACCTCGGATTAAAAAAAAAAAAAAAAGTACATGATCACCATTCCACAGATTGTAGTTCCATTTCCTTGGTATTTTATAGGCAGAAAAAAATATGCAGTCACAGTTATAAACTTGGTATAAAATAAACTTTAAAGCAGGGGAAAGAACCCAAACCCACATTCTGGCAGCAGTGAGATGTTAATAAAAATCCCCCAAGGTTATTTCCAATGAGCTTTCTCTTTACCCCGTATCACAAATTGCCTCGTACAGAGAAAGGACTTGGTAAAATATTTTGCAGGAAGATGAAATACTGAGTTTCTTCAAGAAGCAGGAGAAGGACATGGGGACAACTGCGTGAGCCTTGTGCTGCCGCTAGATTGTCACCAACATTGCCAACACATGGACTTTCATCACTAATCATCAGTGCGCAGATTTTAGTTTCAACCCTGGGTGCTACATTCAAACCTCAGTCTCGTTGGTTTGCCGTTTGGAAAGCAGAAATTTAAATCTCCCCTGGTCGCACAGGATAACCGAAAAACGATCCAAAAGCTCAACACCAGTGAATTGCTTTTTCTCCACTGAGCTCTTTTCAGAAATCTGAATGAGTGATACTCAAGCCCTGTCCTGTCTGCCAGCATTGCAGTGTCTCCCTGAGGACTCCGACAGGCTGGGCAACAGCTCCACTGTTTATTTTCCCTGCAAGAAGGTCCCAGCAGTGCCTGCATCAGCAATGTCCCTTTCTCACCTGTGTCCCAAGCAAGGGAGGCCTGGCTGCCCACAGTGCTGCTCTGTCCCGTGTGTGAGCAGCATCCTCATCCCCTCCTGAGCCAGGTAGCGTCACTCGGCTGCGGCTCAGCAGCAAAGGTCTGACAGGAACCTGGTCGGTCCAAGCCTCGCACAGTCAGTGGTGCCGGTGACAGATGAGAGAGGCCTCATGGAACGCCCTCATGGGAGGCAAAGCTCCAGTGTGAGGTCAGGCAGGATCTATCCATGTGCTGCTGCCAGGCTGGCAGGCGGGAGCACGGGAGGGAGTCCAGGGGATGGAGCAGCAGCAATGAAGACACAACGTGTGTGGGTGTCAGGATGCTGTTGGGAGCGATGAAGAGGGGTGTGGAATGAACCCCAGTAAGGAAATTGGGTGGCAGTGCTCGGAGACAGCTCGTCCTCCAGGGCCGCTGCCTTGTGGCTTGCATGGTGAGTGCTTGAAGCCTTACAGAATTGTTTCTCTTGGGAGGTGAAAATGATGATGTGAGTCAGATCTTTCTTCAGCTCATTCCCCCCTGGTTACAGGTGTTGAAAGTTCTGTTTCTGTAAACATGGGAAAGGTCAGCAATAGCTAGCAGTTTCCATGCTGGCAGTTGTCAAGCACACTTTCCTAGCCAGTTCTGTGCCCTGAAGCCCTTTTTGTTCTCTCCTCCAGTGAGTTTTGAGGCTCTCCAGCTGCCTTCTTCCCTGAACTCAGATAAAACCACAGTGTCCCACGAGCACTGGTAGCCAGTTTCTTAGGAAAACGTCTGGGTTTGGCACAGTTATTTCTTGTTTACTTCTTGTAAAGCAACATTTCACCTCAGGTGACAGTCTCTTCTGTCCATACTGTTGTCACAGGAAAGTGTTCAGCAGTGCCTTTGGTTGGTCAGGCCGAGGGGTACCACCTCTCCCACTAGCCTGAGCAGGATCTTTGCTTCCCAACACCCCACTGGTGTTCATTAACCATCATTACTATTGCTTGGTCACATGGCTCCTTTTCCATGTGGGGGCAGACTTAAATTGTGATTTCCACCATTCCTAAGGAGCTGCATGAAAAAGAGGGTTCATTGTTCAGGGGGAGACACCCGTCACACTGTTACATGGCTGGAGAAACAGTGGAGTGAGAAAAGGACTTATTCTCCAAAAATGGATCTTTACCATGACCTGTAGCTGAATTACATGTTGGAACATGCACACGAGTCATAGATAATAGATATCCTGACTTTAAAGCAGAGTTTATGACAAAATAAAGATGGAATTTAAACCCAACAGATTAAAACCCAAAGGGGACTGGCATCTGTTAGTGGCAGAAGAGCAGAAGGTAACAGAAGGTAGCAGAGGGTTGTGTTACAGACATGGAGGAAGGAGAAGAACCAGATCTGAGGAGCTGGAAGCAGCACGACTAGCTGTCTGATTTTCTTCTCAAAGTTCTAAGCAAACTCCATCACCTGCCAAGGCAATCAGAGACATGGAACATCAAATTGCATTATTTTGTAGCTAAAGCCTTCATATCGATCTCATATACCTGAACCTGTACAGATTAAAACAACAGCCTGCCAGAGGCACATAAATCACTGTCGATTTATGCCTGGGGCTGGCTGCGTCACTTCAGAACTTGCAGCAGGGATGAGAAAAGCCTAAAGCTCTTGGAGCTGGTGTAGAGCAGGGGCTGCTGGATGTGCTGCATTGAACCCCCTGACTCCTCTGGGAGGGGCTCAGCTCCACCACAGGCAGAGGGAGTTCTGCAAGGAGCAGAGGTGAGTAGCTCTGTGCCAAGCCTCCGTAATTCCTGTCTTCTGTGCTGAATCCTACAAGTCCTCAATGAAATCCTGCCTAAGGCAGGAGAGGAGATTTTGGAGGACAGGCAGATTCCTGCTGAGGCTCCCCAGAAGGGTGCTCGGGTGGGCCAAACAAACCCTGGGCTGCTCTGCTCAGAGGGTGCCAGGACATGTGCAGCCACCCTGTGCAGGGCCAGGCAGGTCAGGGAGGCAGCCACGGGAATCTGCAGCATTCACTGTGCCCAGGCATCGTGACAGGGTCATGGGCTGGCAGGAACCCTCAGCCTCTGGCAAGGAAACCAGAGGAAGGAAACTAAAGCAAACCCAGAGGATTGTGTGAATTCCTGATCACCACTGAGGGGAGTTCGGAAGCAATGGGCCAGCTGGGGGAGTGGATGTGCACAGCGACAGGCAGATGCTTGTGTCATGGAAAAGGCATCCTGGCCTCTTTGGAAAAAAAGCATCTTTTTGCTCTAGAAAGGCATCTGTGCAGTGAAGAACTGATGGGAGAATGTAAGACTGCCTGAGGAGCTTGGAAGGAGGAAGGCGTGTGAATTGAGCAGAAGGTAAGGAATTGTTCCAGCACAGGAACAGGATGGGCAGGGAGACACTGGTGACAAAGATGCTGTGTAGGGATGTGAAATCCTCTGGAACTTAGAGTCCCCAAAGCCCATGAGCTTCTGACAGCACCACAAAACAAGCCATCATTTGCTCAAGTAGTGTCTAGCTTTGACTGTCACTTCAACTTTCACAGAGTTACAGAGGATTTCAAGCAGGGAAATATGATGTCGCAATAATGAAAGCACAGCACTTCCACGGTGAAGGGAATGCAGGAAATTGGATCAGTGATGTGGCTTTGTGAGAAGGTTCTCAAAAAGTAGAAGCAAAGAAACCTGGGTGGTTCTGCCACCCTTTGCTTTGCTGCAGAAATGGCAAAGGTAGGAAAAAAAACAACAAAAGAAAGAAAAAATTGAAGAAGGATTTAATTCAAGGAGAATTAAAGATATTTTAAGCACTTTTTCAAAGGATGTTGAGATGAGAAGTGCTGAACTGTTCCCTGAACCACAAGTTCACCCCACCTTCCCCCTTCGCCCCAGCTCAGGCACACTTGGGCTCATTTAACCATTGCCAGAGTTTGCTGTTGTGCACACAAGTGTGGGGACAAGAGAGCTGTGGGAATAGTAGGGTGAGAGACTGGGAAGGTGGAAGTTGAGTGAAGTTAAGGTGATCACCCAATGTTTTATGTTAATCCTGTGTGATCTGTGTGGAATGTTCATGGAAGCGAGAGGAAGCAGTGAGCAAAGTGACCAGAACTTCTCATATGCCAGATCTTTGCTGATTCTCAAGTCCTTCATGAGAGTTTGAAGTTAGGCCTGTGCCCTCCTCTGAGGTGCCTCAGTTTTCTGAGAGTGGAACAAACAGTCCTAAAATTTAACTCTTTTTTCTTTCATTTCTCTCTGATTTTCTCTAGTCTTTCCAAATATTGGCATCCTGCTCTATCCCTCTTGGGCAGCCCTAGAGTCTGCACTGAGAGTTTGTGGTGAGAGACAGTCCATCAGCATGCTGGAATATTTGTGAGGTAGTGCTATTAAAACCAATATAAAAACTTAATGGCCCTTTAGTCCCCACTTCTTTTTTGAATTCTACATCACCATAACATGTTTCCCCTCGGTGGAGCAGTATTTGTGCTCCATATTTCATGCATAAATGGCAGACATTTGTCAACTCAGAATGAAAGCAAGATGGCAACATTACCTATGCAAGTGCTTTAGCTAAATGCTTCCCTCATTGTTCCCAAAAGGAAAAGATGAGACAGTGTGTGGCCATAATGTTCATCTGCAAAATTTCTGATCTTTAGCTTTAGTCATACTAATTAGGCACACACTACTTATGTGACTGCTGGATGTGGATTTTTTCCTAGTGCAGCAGTCTGTGTGCATCACTCTCGGAAGGATGTTCAAATCAAGGGCAGCATTCCCAGAAAGTGTACACCCCAGGGGGGGGAAATCTCAAAGAAATAATTTGCTGTCAGGCTGAACGAAATAACCCTGTAATTTAGAAATTGCTCAGTTTAACTGAAAAGTCGTCTAAAATTAGGACCACTGAAGGGTTGCTAAAAGCATTCCTAACTGTGGAAATTGTTGTGGTTTTTTCAGATTTATTTTTCCATCTCTTTCTTAAGCGGATGCTCAAAGGTGTCCACTGTAGTTCAGCAGGTAAGAGAGCAGTGCTCTGGGGTGGGAACTGGCTGCATTCTGTGACTATTTTTTTTCCCCCTTTTTCTTATTATTTTGCTTTTAACCTTCCCCAAAGAAAATTCACCGGTTGGTTAGGCTAGAAGGAACATGCCCCTGTTTCCCAGGCAGGGCCAGTGACTTAGGTATTAGAGAAGAACTGTTAATGTACAGGATTTGTAAGTTAGGTGGTCAGATACCTCAGTGAGAGGCACAGTTAAAGCTCAGTCACGGCAGCGTTAGATTCAGTGGCACTGAAGCTCCCTGACCAGTTTGGACATGGCAGGTTTGTTCTACTATGAGTTAAATCCCAAATGAAAGAACAGAACTTTTCCTGCTGCAGATTTCCCAAGTCAGCCACTGACCAAAGACAAGAGTCCCCAACTAGAATATTATCCTCCAGTCAAAATTAGTTGTTTGCTGAAGATTTTGGAGATGTCCAGCCTGCTCCTGTCTATATTTAGTCACTTTCTGCTTTCCCTGTTCTCACATGTATCTTAAAATTCCTGATAAGGAATAGAAGGAAAAGAACCAAAGGCCACAGGGGGAGATTATTAGCTTGGCTGAAACTAAACAAGTCTGGAAGTCTTCTTGGAAACTGAGATCCCAATAACACCCCAAGGGAAAAGTTTTACCAACACACTTTGGATAGTTCAGCAACAGGAATTCCAGATAAGTCTTTGAACTGGCTGACAACCTTTGTCTGTTCAATATGAGCAGCATGTGATCCCAAGCCACGTATCAATGCAGATTTTTAGAAAAAGACATGGGAGAGAAAGAACATTAGTGTGGTTTAAGACAATGCAATCATGATACATTTGTTTCATCATGTGAAAGATGGCATGGATTAGTTGTGCAATTAAATTCAGGAGTTCATTTGCTGATTCCTAGAGAGTTTCAGGTCTTTTTTCTTGCCAGAGAGAATTAGGCTGTAGATTCCATTTCACATTCAAAAGAGCTGAACAGTTTGGTTCTAGCACATACCTGGATGAGACCAATGAGAGCTCCATCACATTTTAGTCTACTAACGAGTCACTGAGTGGCTCAAGCTGCTTGCTGATCATTTTCATCTTGCATGCATAACTGAATTTGTTTGCCTTTTTAATCCAGGATGGAGAGCCTTGTTAGAGTGATGTCCTTGTAGCTCAGCTAAGTTTGGGTAAAGCCTCAAATCACATCACTTAGAGGGGCTGTTCTTCAAGGGAAATACAAACTGGCTGGAGAGCCTGTAGGCAGAGTAGCAGAAATCATCAGAGATCCTTTAACTTGCCTTTATAACCTACAAAGACAAAGAACTGTGGCAAATCCATGCAATGCTGTTGCACAGAAGGGAATAATCTGTTCTGTGAGCTCAAACTGGAAAAGACAAGAAATAATGTGCGTAAACTGCAGTGAGAATGATTAAAGCGAGACATAAAAAAAAAAAAAAATACTGGCAAAGGACAGTGAAAGCCTTGGAATAGGTTGTCTGGGGAGGTGGTGAGATCTGTTCCTGGAGGTCTTTAAGAGCAGGTCAGGAGTGCTTGGTTTTGATTAGACTTGGTTCGTGGTAAAAAGATGGATTATCTGTTCTCTGAGGCCCCTTCTGGTTTCTGTGAAGCTGTTGTTTATCTTCCAGGACTGGAGTCCTGTGTCCTGTGCTCTTGGTGTGTTGCAGGACGCTCAGCAAGGAGTGCGAACTCACTCTTCAAACCACTGTGGTGTAGCAAATGCTGCCAAGGGTGAATTTTCATTGTTTACAAACTCCACGAGAATGGAGTCTGAGGAATTTTGCATTAAGTCATCAAGGATCTCATGCGTAAGATGTTCCAGACCTGACAGAAACAGGATACCTTTGATGTTTCTATGAAACCTCAAAACTGTGCGTGTTTTTTCCTTTCTCTGCAATTGCTGGCAAATGTCATTATTAATTTTCTTCAATGGTCTTGTCAGGTTTTTTGTCTCCTTTGAAATCCTGATGCATCCTAAATCCCACTCCCTCTGTGCAGCAGGGCTGGCAGAATACTTCCTGTGATCTTCCTGGTTGTTACATATTTCTTAGGGGCTAATTAACTTTGTCGGGGGCTGCTGTGTGATACAGTCAGTACAGACTGGCTGGACCCTGCTCAGGTTTCTTCTTGATGATGATGCAATATTCGTTCTCAACAGATGAGAGCTGCTTTTGGGGAAATAACTAGATGGTTTTGCCTCAATCACTTGGTTGCAATACTGAGTGATGTGCACACCAAGGGACACTTCACTGTAATCTCTAATCCCTTGGATTTGCTGACCAGGACAGAAGAAAGTCACGTCTTTATTTCCCTTCAAAGAAGCAAGTGAGGCAGATCGGTAGCACAAGAATGGAGGTGCATAACAGAGCACTGTTGAAAGGTGGAAGAACAAAAAAAAAAAAAAAGAAAATAAGAAAAGAAACTCACTCTGCTCTTCAGTCAGGCCACGGGGTTAATCCAGGTGCTGTGGTACTGGCTTGGGTGGAAACCTGTGGCAGACCTGTCTCCAATCAGAGCTGCACCACTCAGTCCGTTGCCTTCCACTGTCCCTAGGAATTTGTATCACTTGTTTTCTCATGGATTTGAAATTAAAAATTTACCAGTTATGTAAGAAATGGGACTGAATAAACTCTGTAGTTGTGTGGCCAGTGAAACGGGCACCAAGAAAGCATCAAAAAGGCATCTACCAGACTTCCCAGGCAGAGGTTTATTCCACATCAACCCATCCCATCCTATTCCAAAAGCTGAAGAAAAAATTAGCATAGCCAAAAATCCGAATGACAGTAATGACCATAACCCCCCTGATAGCCCTAGGACAGACTCTTCTAGCACCAACACAGCCGAGCCGAGTGTGCTGTGGAAAACATTGCTGCCCTGTGCACTGGCCAAATCGCTTTTTCAAATGACCTTTTGTTGCAAACCATGTCTGCTACGTAAAGAGGAAATTAAAAATAAATAAAAGTTTGCACTGGTTAGTTGATCAAAGCTTTTGTTTGCCCCTGTGGTCTCAGCAGAAAGCAATGTTACAGCCTCAGACTGGATGGATTTGTATGGTGAGGTCTGATGGGAACTGATAACTTTGCAGCCCTAGAAGCCAAGGAGGAAAAAGCAGATGGCTATCTGGGTTCTGCTTTTGGGGATTTTCCCCACAGTGGTTCGTTCTTGTAATTGTGAGATTTGACTTTCGTGTGTCCCAAATGAGAACTTCTTAGTGGATGTAAGGCAATACTGACTTGTATAAGAAGCAAGATTAGAAATGGCATTAAATGGTGTCACAGCTTTGTCTTGGGCCATTGTTCCAACATGTTTACCTTAGAAGTAGATTTAGTAATTGAAATTTAAACTGGAGCAGGTGTTGAGAGAGAATCTTGGGATGTCAGGGAGGTCAGACAACAGAGCTATACCCAAAATACAGGCTGCCACACGGGCCAGAGGTATCTGAGTTATCTTTAAACTCAGTAGTTCGAGGGCTAAAAGAAAGAAACCTCTTTGTGCAGAAATGTGCCCTGTGCATCTTCCAGTAGGAACAGAAAGGAGAAAACAACCCAATCCTTTTCTGTGACGGTGTTGGATGAATTTTTGATCAGGGTTGTATGAAACGGTGGTGGAAATTGCAAAGAACTGTTCCTAATGACTTATGACATCTCTTGCATTTTCTCTTCCTGGGAATTTGAGTAAGCAGACTGTGCTTTTATTCTAGACTGGAAAGCCTTGGAGCAAGGACTGTTCACTTTTAAAAGACATAAATTAATTGAGCTAGTTCCACAAAACAACGATGGTGCTGGAATTTCTGTTCTAGTACATACCTGGTGGGCAGGAGTGGGGGCTCTGCAGGAGGAGAAACATGAATATCTATCTGACTCTGATGCTGGTGTCTTGGGAGTTTTCACTTGTATTTTTGCTTTTTATCGAGAAAAGCATGCCAATAGGATTCCCTGTAAGATCACTATGGCCAACTTGTCAGAAGAGTTCAGTAGTCCCTCACTGTCACCTCTTTGTGCCATTGCAAAAATTTTTACGTTGTACAGCTGCAAAAACTAGCAAGAATTGTGTGGGGGAAGGGAATATCTGGATGAATGTGGCAGGGAAAATAATAGCTCTTGCTCTCAGATAGCCTTGTGACCCTCTGAGCATGTCAGGAAATGGAGCTCTCTGACATTCTGGCTTTAATTTCTGAGTGTATTTACAGCCTGAAGTAGGGTGATGTATTTTTGTCTTCTAATATGTGGAGAGGAAACAGAGGGAAAGAGTAAGTATGGAATACTGTGCAGATGGAGGTATGAGCCTGTGTGTGTGTGGGGAAGGGACGTACACTGTCCTGATGAAAGGAGAGACTCTTGCTGGCTGACAGCAGGGAATGCTTTCTCCAGTACAAGGAGTTTAGGGAGCAGCACCTGAGCCCTGATGAGGTCAGAGGGTCGAAGCCCAACTAATGCAATGCAAAAGAAGTGGAAGTACCCAGACACCAAGCCTGTGAGCTCTGCCCCGCACAGCGGTATGGAAGCACGGGCAGAGGAGGGGCAGAGTCACGCAGATGCACTGCAAGGGGACTGCAAAGGGAAGGGAGCTCCTGCTGTCCTGCCACAACGCCTCACCCCATCCCCCAGATAAACGGGTTTGTGTCTTCAGTTCACTTTTCAGGCAATTATCGCTTTCCCCACAAGAATGAGCAGAAGCTGGAGGATACATCACCTGAGGAGCCAGAGCTGGGAGCGGAGGGCTTGGGTGGATTGGCCCTGGGACAGAGGCACATCTGTTACAGGATAACTCAGAGAGTGGCAGTGCCAGGAGTGGGAGGCTCGGGTACAACAGCGGCGGGCCTGTGGGAGCCACGAGTGTCTGTCTGTGTGCTACAGGCCAGTGTCAAAGGGGGACTGATACCAAGCTGCAGCTCACCTCTGCGAGCCCAGTGCAGGTCCGTGCAGAGTTCACCTGAGCTTTGGCCTGAAGCAACCAAAACCCCTATCTCAGAGCTCCATCGCTGGAGAGAGTCCTGGAGAGAACAGGCTGTTCCATCCCCGGTGCCCAGCGGAGCCATAATGAAATGCCAGGGCTGAAGCCTCCAGTCACAAAACTGCAATCAAGGAACATAACACAGGTTTTTAAAGGTGGGGTGGGCAGCCAGTGCAACGGGCTCTCAAGAGAAAGGCTGTAAATTTTTCATCACTTCAGATAAATAAATAAGGACTGGAAGCTTTTATGAAAGATTTCTAGTTCCATAAGCAGTTGTCAAACTTGAAGAGAGTTTATTTGCACAGCGAGGACAGCCTGTATCCTAATACAGTATTCAGTGCAGGTGTCACTGGGCAAAATTACTGTGACTGTGTTTCAGGGATCAAACTAGATCCTGGCAGTGGCCCCCCCTTGGCCTTGAAGGATGCAGGAGGGGTGTGGGAGAGGCAAGATGAAAGGGGCTGCTTGTTTAGGCAAGGGCCATCCTCTTACCGCAGACAGATTTTCACCACCGTTGTGGGGCATATTCAGGGAATGTGATAATGAATTCACCATAGCTGTGTGAATAAATAAAGCCAGTTAGCAAAACCCTGTGGAACACTCACAACACATTCTGGTTCCTGTAACAGGATATTAATGACTGTGTTAATTAAGCAGTGTGGAAGCAGCTTACAGTGTCATAGACACAGAAAATTACAGTGGCAGGATATTGAAATATTCCTTCCCTCAATGCTTTTTGTACAAGCTCCATCACTTTGATGACATTTACCTTGTGTTTTACTGTTTGCTAAGGAGACTGGATTTGATGACTCTCTGAGGAGCCTCAGAGGACCATAATGACCCAGGTGACTTAAATTTCTTTACGCTGTGTTAGAAGAAACTTCTCAACAGAAACTCTCCTCTCTGTGGTCAGGCATGGTTGGTAAACCAACCACATACAGGGGTCATTAACAGATAGAAACTGGGGATTTCAAACCTCACAGTCTTAAGCCAGTAGGCTGGGGAAGACACATGTTTCCCTTATATTGTGCAACGATTTGTACCTGCGTGTTTTGGAGCCCGTGCAAATAGTGTATTAGTCATTCTCAAAAACTGTTTGGTATGAGCAGAAAAAAGGTATTTCCTAGTATTTTACTATCTAGATCACTGCAAACATTTATCCATTTTTAGAACTCATTTTTCAGCAACTATTAAGAACTCCTGCCTTGGTGCATTTCCTCTGTGGTTGTGTTTGGAGCGTGGGCTGGCTGATGTTGGACAGGGGCAGGGAAGGCAGCAGAGTTACAGCATTTGCAAAAACAAAGAACCCATGAAATCATCCATTCTTCCATCTGCCTATCCATACATAACGTTGTGATGTTCACTTCTGAAAGGTTGCTGGATGGATTTTTCAACCACTTTCAATAAGAGATAACTCCACTTTCTTAAAAACATATTGCTATGAAGAGTTTCTAGATATTCCATCTTGATAGTTTTGTCTAGAAGAGAAGAAATTAATCTTCCATCCACGGGGTAATTTCAGTGGACAGTGGCCAGGAAACAGGTCTGATTGCCTGTGTTCTTGCCCTAAGAGAGGCTCAGAAGCCCTCTGAGAGCCCTCAGAGGTTGGAAGAGGTGTCAGAGAATGATGAACACGCTCCATTTTCTATGTTATTTAATGGGCTAAAGGTTCCTGATTCCATCCCAGTTCACAACATTTGAGTGGCCGTTTAGGAAAGGCGGAAAACTGCTGGATTTTGCTACTATGGGTTTCCTTTAACAGTGTCAGCACATTTCCTTGGAGCCGCATCTCTGGGCTGTGTGGATGGATAGTGGAGAACGTTTTGTTTATATTTAGACTTGTTCCAGCCATGAAATTAGTAGAATAAATAAAGATAGAAGTACCAAGATTAGAGAGGTTTTAATTTGGTACAGGCACCATTAATGGTTTATTTACTTTGTGTTCTTGGAACTTGAGCTGTCTCTTGATAACTAAAAATGCTCCAGAACAGCTGCAGGGATCAACGGGGAGAGGAAGACAGAGGCAAAAGCAGTGGGAACCAGGTAGCCTGGGACAGGTATTGCAGTCAAGAGCAACAGGCCATGTTGGTTTTGGGTGATGTGGATGGATATTTGCAGATCCCACAGAAAGGAGGTCAGCCACAAGTAGCATCCGGAGGGTCTCTGATGTTGTTTTGTGGCTTATTACCAGGGTAAAATCAAATTAAATAGTGCCATATAGCTGGTAACAACATAGTCCTCTGGAAAATGTGTTAGAAAGCACTTCCCCAGCCATGACAGGGGTTAAGACAGAGTGAATTCAGCATCACCTATACATGTGTACATGATTTCTGTGTCCTTCCCTGAGACTGAGGAATGTTTGCATTTGCAAGAGTCCAGGTGAGTCAAACTGGGGATGCTTCCAGAAATTCCTTTCTGGATTCAGGATTTCAGCCCTTACTGCTTTGGGGGGAAGACCCAGCATCGCTTCCACTGGCGGCAGAGTGTTCACAGCATCCTAAAACACGCCAGTGAACCACCTGGAATTCACGTTCACAGGTTCTCACAGCTGTGCTGATGTATCTTTCCTAAACAACGGTGCTGACCTGAACAAGGCATTTTACTAAGGCAAAACCAGAATTGGTTTATCAGGCTGGTCAGTGGTTGCTGGTGCCTGCAGCAGATCCAAGCACCGGCTCACGCCTGCTTTGCTGCAGTTTGATGCCAATGAACCTTCATCCTGAGAGGGAAGGAGAGGAGGCTTTCCCTGCCTGTGCCACTGGATCACTCTTTCACCTCTGCTCATTTCCATGACTCAATTATCTCCAACATTCAAAGGGAAATATTTTCCCCAAATCATTCAAAGGATGAGGAGCTGGTTCAAGTTTGTGAAGTACTTTGTCATTCTGGTTGGAAAATCTCTGCAGAAGAGTTGATGCACAACACAAATGGTTTTTAGAGTTGTACTACCTAAACTCACATGGCTTTTGATTTTTTTTCCCTGTGTTTATTTCTGTGTTTATTGCACGTATTCATCAAGCTGTATTTACAAAGTCTGATGTAATCACATTCATGATTGTGAGATGTGATATTTTCCTGGTGCTTCATTTTATTATCCTTTGCAGACAGTAGGAAGAAATGCCAACTCAGTCCTGGCTTTAGAACAAGTTTTACTTTTGTTTTCAGTCAAACTAACATTTTCCTCCATTTAATGTTCTGTTTTCCCAGCCTCAAGAAGAAATCAGTAAAAGTTAGTTGTTGAGGCTTCTTTCCAGCCATAAGGAATTCCAGGAAGCTTTCCTACGAGACCTTTGGGTGGTGCTGGTTCTGGTACTTTTCTTTCAAGAATTAAAATCTTTTCTGGCTGGACTATATAAAGTATTGTCTGAGTGCAGCTTTGAGTGCTCATGGAAACATACTGCCAGGTAGGAACAGACCACTGAAACTCAGCTCCAGGCCCAGGGCCTGGAGAACTGCAATCATGTGGAGTGGCTGTGAGCCTTCCCTTCATGTGTTTAGGGGTCATTGAGTAAAGTTTATCCCTGATTTACAGCTTGACCAAGGAAGACTGTGGAAAAGATGCGTGAAAAGTTTTAACTCTGGTGAACGCTTGAAAAATAATTAGAGCATATGCTGGGACCGTGCAGTTCTCTGCCTTTTGGATTTGCAGTTCGTGTGAAGACTTGTCCAAGACTTGGTGAGCACCTTGAGCTATGAGATTTTTGCTAGAAAAGTCCCAACAAAGGAATTGCTTTCTCTTCGGTGCTTGACAGCTCTCTGACAGGTAATGTTCTGTCCATTCTTCTTGTCTATCCCAGAACAACCCCAAGCTGGTGATTCAGCAGCGTGTAAGACGGGAAGTTTCTTTAGACAGCTGGAGTTCTTTGCAGGTTCCAGTGAATATCCAGATCCTTGCCAAGGGCACAGTTTGCTGTTGGTGCTTCTCCAGTCACTTCAGTGCTGGGTTTTGATTGATCACTGCTTGCAGTCCAGAAAAAGGAGAGATTGCAATTGCCAAACAGAGTTCATTAACTTAAAAGCACAAGTTGATGAATCAATGCTACACACAATAATTCTTTCCCAATGATCCAAATATCTTAAAAGCTCAAATTCCCTTTCATCATAGAACTTCTCTACCAACACTTTCCCAAGCCAGTGACTGAGCTCCCTCCATGGAAAGCAGTACAGCTGACATGATCAGTTCCATGGAACTCACTGCCACAATTAATCAGCCACAGATCCGTCATTCCAGAGGTTCAAGGGGGAGGTCGTTAATTAATTTTCTGTACTTTGCCTGAGATTATCCTAGGTGATTTTGGCCATCCTTCCAGCCTCCAGTTTTCCAAACTGACAAAAATCTTGGAGATAGATGGGTGTTGTTATCTCTTGTTGCTGCTGAGACATCAGCTCCTGTTTCACTCCAACATTCAGATGGTTTTGATGCCAGCACTGTTTCTTGCTTTGCGGCAGAGGGAATATTCAGTCTTGTTGATTCTCTTTCTATTACAAAGACCATAACATCTCCAAGGATGGAGCCTCCACAGCCTCTCATGTCAAGTTGTTCCAGTGCTTGATCATCCTTAGAGTAAAAAAGCTTTTACTCAGGTACAAATGTACATCAGATACAAGCTCACACCTTCTCTCCACGTCCAGTCGTGGAGGACAAGATGGAGACAAATGAGCAGCACTTCTCCCTTATCCCTGTGCTGTGGCCCAGGCACCAGGCAGCTGCCCTGATTTTGCTTATTCCCCTGCCATTGCCACTAACGCTAGAGACAAGATGTCAGCAGACATTTCACCAGACATCTTGAGGCAGAAAACAAGCAGAGGACTACTGAACTTCTCAAGTCTCTGAAATTAGGAGATATAGAGGCAGTTAAAAACCACCAACAACCCAAACACAAGATGTATGGGCTTGCAGGCTTGCCACAGCACTGTGACCATTTAAACAGCTTTATTTATTACCAGCATCTTGGAAGGAAAGACAAATGTGTAAGCCAGAGGATGATTAAAGAGTGAGCTGGGGAAGTTTAGACTCCTTCAGAATACGTTTGAGTAATGAACAGCATTTATCATGTCTGTTTAAAGGCAAGCTAATAAGGACAAAGGGTAAATCTTCACCAACAATTAGCTATGGGTTCTGGGTTGTATTTTTGCCTGTGTCACCCAGCTCTCTCACGTAAACTCTCCATACTTGCTTGCCAGAACTTTCCAAGCCCATGATTTCTGCTCAGGCAGGAGGCAGATCCACAGTCAGCTGTTGTCCACAGCTGCAGACTGTCAATATGCATAGTGCTGTCAAACACAGATAGTTCTTCCCAGGAAGAACTTACTCCAAGCTGAATTCACTGCTCTGATACCTTCTTATCTTCTGCCAGCAGCAGTTCTCTCCCGAATTCCAACTTCAACTGCCTCTCTGCCTACCTGGAGTTTAGCTGTTTATACATCCCTGTGGTGCATGCAACCCTTCTTTACCTCCAAGTCCAGACTGGGTTTGCAGATCCAGACCGGTTCCTTCTTTTCAGCATCACTGGGAGCTTTCACTGTGCTGCCTGAGGAGCCAGAGCTGGGACAGTATGTGAAGGAATGCAGCACGTCTCTTGCTTCTGCTGTTGGTCAGCAGCCCCAGCCCCTCCTTGTTTGCAATGAGTGCTCAGAACTGGGCATGGCCTGGCTGGAGAGCACAGGGAGAGAGTCTCCAATATTACTCTCCTGGAAGGCAAGGGGCACAAACTAGAGGTGTGATGATGCACAAGATGTCCTTGCTGTGCAGGGTCAATACTCCACCTCAGTCCCCTTCAGATTCCTCACAAACTCCTTCCCTGAGAGGAAACAGTTCACAATGCTTTGTCATTTTGCACAGAGAGACCTGTGTCACTGTGCACAACCTGCCCTGTGTTGTTGAGGTCTGTGGCAATCATATATGCTCACACATAATTATTTTTGTCATGAGATCTCAAAGATAACTGAGAGTAGTTACCAGTGCTGGATATGTTCAGCCATTAAGAATGGTATCTTTACCTACATCTGAGTGGGTTTTGACAAGTGCTCTCACTCACCACAGAAGTTAGGAGTTGTCAAGGCCAAAAATAAATTATGTTGATGTGCAAACTCCTCTGCAGAGAAGTCTCAGCTCGCCATGTCACATGCAAACAATAAAATGGTTTCTATAGCCTGCTGCCTACCTGGCAGAGATGAAGCCATGAAGCCACCTGTACATGGCACCAGCCACTGTCAGCTCTAGGGGAACATCACTCTTGCCTCTGCATTGCTTCACAACCTCTTTTATGCCTCAGTGTTGGTGCAGCTCTTGGACAAAATCCTTCAGTTCGCATTTTAAAATCTGTGTAATTACTGAGCTGTGTCAGCTGTCACCAGACAGCAGAGCTGCTGCAGAACAGCCTGGAGGAGGTGTTTGTTAGAGAGGGTCAGAGCCACAGAATTCGCAGTTGGACTCCTTCAGAGTTCAAGTCAAGGCTCTCCTTGGTGCTCAGTATGGATGAGGGTTTGCAGATTCCATTAGTTCAGAGGTGTCTGAGTTCAGTTTCCATTTGAGGCTCTGTGAACAATGTCCCACGCAATCTCCTCAGCAGGATTTGCTGTATGTGCTCAGGCAGGAGCAAATATTTCCCTGCCTGAATTTCTGGATTTGTCTTCACTGTTCAAACTTTGATCTACTTCTCAGACTCTGGCCATATGTTTTCCTTTCTCTCCCTTTTTTCCCTTGACTTGCCCTATTACCTACTGAATTTACAGCCTGTTTATGTTGGTCATCAGCCTCAGAACCTGTCCAGGACTCCCATCCTCTAAGCTCTTGGATGAATCACTCTTCTTTGCAAGATGATATCTGTTGTCAGTGTTCCAAAACAACAACCAAACTGTAAAGTTTTACTCACCCTGTTGAATTTAGTGGCCATTTTGCAGTGACTGCAACCCAGACAAATTACAGTATTTACATATTTATTTATTTGACTTCATTCCTGACCTTGGGATGGATATTTTCTGGTGTTTCTTTCAGAAGTTTAAGTGGGAATCCAGTACAAAATTAGAAACTGAATTCCACGTACGTCATTTTCCTGACCACATTAGTAATTTTCATTTAAGGACAACAGCCACAAGCCCTCTCTGACCACAAAGGGCTTCTGTTTGCCTCTATAATTGCATGTACCTCACAGGACCCTGGGGAACCGTGTTCTGACAGGAGAGCATGGAGTAAATGACCTTGGTACCTTGATTTTTTGGTCAGCATTTTAATTCCAGTGCTGGGTCAGGCATCTGATGATCAAAAACCTGAGGGTTTTGTCTTCAGAGCATCTGTGTGATACAGAAGTAATGATGCTGCACTGGTGGAGGGAGTAGAAGGCCTGTTTGATCTACACTGTATTGTCAAATGTCTCAGTCCTCCTCTTGGTTTGTCACATGTGGCTTCTGTAAGAATTCATGAGTGTCACCAGCTCTGAGATTAGCAAAACTGCTGGGCAGCAGAGAGTTTTAGAAATGGTCCAAAGTCAGGAGCGTTTTGCAATATACAAACTTTGCAAAGGAACATGGCTTTAAAGTTGCATTCACTTAATTTCTTATGCAAAAAGGCAACAGAGGAAGGAGAAAAAAAATCCATAATCACACCTTTGTGTAGCATATGTGTCCCATTCCTGCCTGGTCTGACAGGGCAGAAAAGGCATTGGCTGGAATTCACTCCCCAGTCAGAGAGTCTGAAATCGGAAACATGGGCTCATTTTTAAAAACAAAGTGATTAAACACTGGAACAAACACCCCAACAAAAAACCAATCTTTCGTTCTTGGTACCACACTCTCACTAGATTTCTTTCTGGACTGTGGGTTGAATTTGATAAGGGAAGGTCTTTCCTCAAATATGATTTCTTTAACTCAAATAGGATATACAGAATATCCCTTAAAGATTAGGAATTTATGGTTTATCATTATGAGAGCAGAATATTCTGAGTCCCCAGCATTTCACATTACTTAAATCAATATTAGCACTCTCTTGTTTCTTGCAGGTGGACAACCATGTTTGCAGAAGCCTGTGCTTAGCTGGAGAGGGAAGCAAGTGCCTGGAGCAGGCTGGAGGCCCTTTGGGTGTTTGGGGAGCTGTGAGACAGGACAGGAGTTTCTCTCAGGGTTCTGTCTCCTGCAGGGACTGGTGGGGTCAGCTGGGACCACCTCACTTACACTCCTGTTCCTTTGATGTAGGTGGGAGAAACCATGTGAGTGGAGAAGAATGAGCATCCAAATATCTGATAAACTTTTCTGCCTACTCCTGGCGCCGTGAGCTCCCGCCAAAGCGTGAAAGGAGCTGCTCAGCTCTCCACTCTTTTATTTCCAGTTTCTGCTGAGGGTGTCTCAAAACATTTCCCGGCCAATCCCGTTTTCATCCCAACTATCACGAGTTCCACAGCTGATTGAACGGCAGTTAGAGTTGATTAAGACTATATTTACTGTATTAAATAGGGACTGTATTAAACAGCAGGGACATTTCTGCATAGGGATTCTACTTTCCAAAGTCCTGACTTAGAGAACTAAATTAGTCTCAGGTCTGTGTGCAACCACCTGGCTGGGTCAGAGAGAAGGCTCGTGTGCCTGAGTCCATCATCCTTGGTAGAACTCACATCGTGGCTGAGAGAAGCTGCTGCTGTACCAAACCCTCCCTGGGGGTAATCTCTGTCTGTGCTCCCTCTCTGTTCTCCGTGAGCTCCATGAAGCTGAAACCCAAGTTCTTTTGAGTTCCTGAAGGAATACCAAATTTGCAAGGGAAATTCAGATCCTATAAGAAAATTAACATATAGGTGGGGGTTAGGGTTTACACACACATGTGACATATTAAGCTCTGTGATGTGTGTAGTATGTGTACAAGCACTTGTGCTGCTCTTCTCCTGCTTACATTGGCTGTTGGGATTTAGGAAGGGTGTAAAGGCTGGAAACCCTGCTCTGGAGAGAGCCTGTCAGGAAATAAGCATTCTTGGAGTGTTCCTTCGGACAGTACTGAGGCATCCCCAGCACTCACATGCACCTCTCACCATCGGCTGCTCCTTCTCTTGTTTATTTCCACAAAAATGTCTCTCTTGCTCCTTCGCTCCCCGTTCCTGCCTCATGGCCTTGCTGTGACCGCAGGCTGCCTTGACAGAAATCTCTGGCTGGAATGATATGCTTTGCCAAGGTTGTCTTTATTTAGATAAGGTTTCTGCTTTCTGAATTCTCTTGTGGGAACAGAGGAATCATAAAGCAACTGCTGCACCCCACACGGGGTGTTCAGGGGAAAGGACCTTTGATATTTGTACCTTGTTTAGTGTCTTCTCTCAGCTTTTTACAGGGAAAACAGGAACTTCTGAATAATTTAGCAGTGTAGTAGACAAGAAGGATTTTTCTGCTTTGAATATAAGCATGTCTACCACTGGGGACAATCCCTGCTACCAAGAAAGGGCAGTGGCTATCTCAGAAATCCCAAGTCATTCCTTCCCAGAGCAGTTCCAAAGAGGCTGTGGGTTGGGTTTTTCCTCCCTTCACCGTGTACCAGAACACAGCAGACTGCAGCACAGGTAGTGTGGCATTGAGCAGCGTGTTGTGTTAGTGCTCGAGGAGAGCCTCACCCAGGTCAGCCCTCCCCAGGCACTGCACCTGCAGACAGCTTTTATCCAGAGCTGGCACTTGGGCACAGGAAAGGTCACGAACTGGAGATCAGAGACCAACAGAAAGCAGATTTTCCCAGGCCAGTGACAAAGCCTAGAACAGAGTTTTGGTTCCTGTTGAACTAACAACCTTTCCTAAATTTATATTATTATTAATTTATATTTATTGAGCATAATATATTGACCTGGGTTTAATATAAGCAAATTCTGTACATATTGGTAACATTTTCATGCTGGGTGTCAAGCCTAACACAAGGAGCTGAGATATGAACCAAAGTGTGCATAACAGAACACATATTTATTTTAACTGGAAACAGAATTCAGAATTGTGAACTTGCCCCTCAGTGTGGGCTGTGCAAGCTGATGAGCCAGGGCAGGAGAAGCATCTGAGCTCGGGTATCGAGTTCATTTCCCCACGCAGAGGGATTTGGATGAATATTTCATCAGTTCAGAAAGGTCTCGACAAATACATATGCTGAAAAATATTGGTTATTGTAAAAGAGGTCAACATCTACTTAGAGTAGATTTCACGAGCTTTCAACCAGATAAAACTAGGCATTGCTCCTTGTTTGGGTGCTGTGACAGTCCCCTGTGGTTCACCGAATCTTTTCCTTTCGGGAGGTGGGAAATGGCAGCCTCAGACAGAAGAGATGCATTTGGTGAGAAAAGAATTTAAGTCAGGCAACTAATGTTGCTGATAATGCTGCCTATTTCAGATTTTTGTGTGCTCAAGAGAGATATTTTGCAGCAGAAAAGTAATTCCTAACTCTGGAGCAGGATCTGTATAATGGGGCAGAATTGCTGCATCACCACTTCCAGCCTCCCTGGTGAAATGTCTGCACCCTCGCACCTTGCCTGAGGTGGAATTTGTAAACACCTCTGGCAGAATCAACCTTTCTGCAATGCTGGTGTCATTTCTGAGACACAAATCCATCCCAGGCAATCCAGAAACATGAGTGTGCACATCACTGAGGGACAAAGTTACAGCTGCACAGTCACAATACATCATGGAGCTGGGACTCCCTTGAAATAGAAGTTTTCTCAGCTGCATGCAAAAGTCAAGGTACAGGAGCTGTTTTGACCATTAGCTTTGCTGTGCCTTAATGGTTGGACTGATAATGTGCATGATTTTACTTTTAAATGCTCCTAAATTGAGGCTTGTGCCATGCTGGGTGATTATTTACTGAGGGCTGACTAGACTTTGGGATATGACTCAGCGTCTCCTTATCACTTATTCCACTCTAGAACTGGCCCCACTTAGTGTGAACCTATGGACTTCTTTGAAAACTTGAAATATTTGAATGTCTAAACAATTGAAACACTTCACATTTTGACCCTATAGCACAGACTCGGCTGGAACGTCTGCTGAAAGATGAGGTTTGTGTTCAGCACCCTGATTCATCCCTGTGCATGTGGCACTTGAGGACAGGGTTTACCGGTGAACATGGTGGTGATGCTGGGTTGATGGTTTGGCTTCGTGCTCTTAAAGATCTTTTTCAGCCTGAACGATTCCATGATTTTGTGCTTCTGCATGAGATTGCCAATCCTCTGTTCTAACAACGCTGACTTCAGTGTCTGTGCCCTGTTTCCAGACACGCCATGTTTACTGGACTTCAAAATTGCTCTTCTAAATCTAGAACTACATTTGGTGATAGCTGCGCAAAAAATCGTTCCTAATAAATTTGTCAGCAAGTCAAGTCCAGCAAATTCCATGCAGATGGATTCAGTACGAACCGCCTGCACAGCTGTGAGCCTGTAAGTGTGGAGGGAGGGGGAGAAGGAGCCCCTGTGCCCTGGCAGGATGGTTGGAGAACATTCCTTGCTAAAGAGGAGCGCTCTCTGCCAGGTGCCCTTATATCTCTGCATTCCAGGTGCTTTCCCTACTTCTGTTTTTCAGTGCTGACTGGATCATACTGGGCACATCCCTGTGACAGGTAAGGCTGCTGAGGACAGGGATGAGCTGTTTGGGTGCCAGGAATGTGCGAGTTGGTTGAAGCAACAAATCCATCAGCTGCACACACCAACCTAGCACGGTGAACTCAAGCTGCTTTAGCTGACTGAAAAGAATGCAGGGGTGAGCAGGGGTTGTGGGAGCTCCCAGGGGCACCCTTTGTGTTTGGTGAGGGGCAGCTTTGTGAAAGGCCAAGGCAAGGGTGGTGTTTGGAGATAGGAAGGAGCTGAAGCACATTCAGCCTGAGATGGGGCTGGCCCGGGTGGGTTGCCTGCCAGGAACACTGCAGCCATCCCAGCACACACTGACAGAGCCTGGGGCTGGCCTGGGCACTAGGGGAGGGCTGGGGCAAGGCCAAGCCTGGCTAATGAGAGCCCAGAACTGACCAGCTTCAGTAAGAAATGCTTTGCTTGATGCTAGAAACACCTGTGAAAAACTTCCCGTCCACTGGTGTCAGAAAGAAAAGATCCCGATCACAGCGTGGTAAGGGACAGGTACAGTGGGCAGCACCAGTAATGCTGATTTGCTGCACAGAAAAAAGTCTCTTTAGAAAATCCAGGTCTCAAAGAGAAACTTCCAGAGTGGATAAAACCTAAAAATACTGAAAATGGAAACAAAAAATTGCTAACCACTCTGTTATTCGCTACCCTCCCTCCATACAAACACAATACTCACTGCTTCCTCTATTCAGTTGGATCCTTGAGCAGTATTTCAGTTGCATCTGTTAGTTTTTTAAGCACAAAAGGTTAGTTTTAAACCTTTTTGTAAGTGTCTGAATGGACCGTTATGTTTTACACACATACACAGCAGTTTCTGCATTCACACCACAAAGGAACCAGAAGGCAGACAGGGAAATGAGCTGGAATAAGAAGAGCTGATATCCTTGCTGTCTGCTGGATGCCGGCCAAAAAAGCCAAAGCCACCCACCACAGACTGTGAGGTATGAGAATTGTTGCTGCTGCAGCAGCGCTGGGGAGGCTGAGCACGCCCAAGCTCCCCCCCTGTTGTGCCTCTGTCTCTCCACCGGGGTCACTCGCTCCAATCCCAGCCAAAATACTGGCAAGCAATAGATGCTTAATGCAGATCCTGCAGTCTAATGAGAGGAAAGTTCCACCTCTCTCAGCTACGTTCTAACTAGGACGAATCCTCATTTGACCTAAAAGTTCCTTTGGACATGAGTCTGGTTCTGGGCAAGACTAACTGACCCGGACCGATGAGCTGAGGCACTGCAGAACTGAAAATCAAACAGCATCTGGGTCGATCTGTGTCTGAAGTGCTGGCAGTGGTGCTGGTTCTGCTGACTGATATCTCACCTCAGTGAAAGTGTGTGCTCCAGGCAGGACAGTGATGGCACTTGCCTTATTCCACTATTACTGGCCTTATGACTAATATGCTTGTAATTATTTCCTGACCTGGGGGCATCAAGCCCGGAAGAGAGGACCACATAGTGCTTAGGTACTAACCTTGCTGGTTGCACGTAAAAGGGAACAGCTCCCACTGTTCCTGCTGATTTCTTTTCCTAGAAATGAGTGCAAGATTTGCAGAGAAAACAAACTCTGTTGATAGTCTCAAGGACAGGAACACAGCTGAGTTCATGGGGCCCAGGACTCTGGCCCTGGTTCCACTGCTGTTCAGGAATTCTCTTCAGTTAACAACTGAATAAACCTCAGGCTCCTCCTGTTCTATTTTCTGCTACTTTGGCCCATTCTCCATTTTTAAATGGTCCAAATGACTCCCAAGATTCATTATATGCCTTTTGGTATTTTACTTTGCTGCAGTTACAATCTCTTATTGCCACGGATTCCCTGAGCTCGGGGGTCTCTGGGAGCTGCTCCCACAGCTCCCACAGGCTCAACGATGCCTGTTTGTCCTTGGGAACATGCAGTCAGTGATTTGGCTGCTGAATTAAAACCCTCATGCACTGCTTTGCTTTTTTTTTTTTACTGTTTTGGCTACAAAGTGGAAACTTTGGGTTTACTCTGGTATGTGCTTTTAAAACTTGACTGAAAAGCTGTAGCATTCTAGATTATCCATTAACTTAAAATTTATGTTTTTCTAAAGAAGAGGCAGAGGTATGAAGGACGAAAACAAAAGAGCACTCTCCAGGTTATTCCCTGTGTGAGAATGAGTCAACTAAATAAACTGATATTTGGACAAGGACTTTAGGTGCATAATCTGAATTGCTTACTACAAAAATGAAGAAAAAATCTCTGTTGGGAGGACGAATTCTTTGTGGTGCAGTGTACTCAAGCTCTGCCCTAAACACTGTCCTCACTGATGGGCAGTTGCACATTGGTGGCCTGAATTTGAGACAGTTTCAGAAGTAGAATTGCCTTTGTGATAAGACCACCTCTCTAAGGCCCCTTAAAATACCAGCTCTTTACAAATGCATCTCATTTCACAGAATCCCAGAATCAGTGAGGCTGGAAAAGACCTCCAAGATCATCAAGTCCAACCTGTGACCAATCCCCACCTTGTCACCAGCTCAGAGCACTGAGTGCCATGTCCAGGCATTCCTTGGACACCTCCAGGGATGGGGACTCCACCATCTCCCTGGGAAACCCTTTCCAATACTTTACAGCCCTTTCTGTGAAGAAATTCTTGCTGAAATTCACCTGATTTCCTAACTTTTGGGTGGCACTGTCAGGCTCCACTCTTTCTCCTCTATAAATGTGACAAGTGTCATGGGGTTGAGTGTTCTGGCAAAGCTGCACAAACACCCCAGACCCTGATGGAAATGGAGAGGGAGGAGAAGAGCAGGGCAGACAGAGGTAAATTAACAGCAGAAAAAATGAGAACAACTGAGGCTTGCAAGTTCACTGAAAAAGCTGAAAAGGTCTGGAGAAGGTGGAAGCGTGGGTGTGGACATGTGCTGGCAGTGTTGGGCAGGAAAGCCGGTGAGGTTTCTGGGTGAGGGGGCAGCTGTGGCAGGGGTGAGGGGCTGCTCCCTCCCCTCACGGCCCAGCAGCACACCCAGCGTTCAGCTCACCAGTCTGGAGCCTGTGGGCTCAGTTTATGCACACTCACTCCAAGAGCCAACACCTGGGCTTGCAGATAATGAATCCTTCTTGTAAGGAGTGTGTTCCTCAGACCATAGATCATTCACAGGCGTCGTTTTGTGCCAGCTTCATAGGGCAGAACATGCTCCCTCTGTATTCTCCAGGGTACTGGCATCGATCTCCATCAAACCAGTCCCAGAAGAATGAAAGTGCAATCACAGCAGTGCTGGAGAGAGTTACAGCCCAGAGCCTGGAAGCTTAGCCGAGGCAGGTTAATGGACCTGCCATAAATGAACGGCAAGACAAGAACAATGTGCTGTGGGAACCATAAATATGTGATTATGAAATAACAAACCAGGATTCCCAAAGTGCTAACAACCTCCTGGCATTCCATTTAATAACTATAAATCTGCCATGGCTTGAGTTAAGTGAATTCTCCTCAGCATATTAAACTCTTTGTTTACAGGGAAAGTAATTACTGTGACTTTTAGTGCAAATAAGAGACGCCCAGTCCAGGGCATGTAAAATTGAACATGGACATCTCACACTAAGCTGAAAGGCTCCCTCTGACATTTGGGGAAACCTCCCTGAACTGTTCTCAGGCAGGAAGACCTGTGTGTACCCATCCCTGCACATACCTGCAGCCTTTCCCGATGTGGTGGGGACAGGAAGAGGTTAAAATCTCCTGGCAGTTGTTGATGTGGGCAGGGATGGATTGCAATGTGCAATATGCAATGTGTCAGTTGCAAACCCAACGGGGAGGTTTCCGTGGGAGCAGCAAGGTCAGATCCCAGCAACGGGAGCTAAGGATTTCTGAGTTTAACCTCGGTTCTGACATTGACAGTTTAATGAGTTTGGAGAAACCAGAGAACTCCAGCATGGATAGATGGGGGATCAGAAAGCTCACCCACCTTACAAGGAAGTCTGGCACATTAATTAGGGTGTCTTTCCTAGTGCTCTGCATGTGAAAGGTGCCACGACATGCACCTGATAACATTTACAAACGGCCACAGATAAACTGAGAAAGCTTTAAAATGTTTGTTGCAAATTCGGTGGGAGCAACAGGAACGGTTCAGATACAAGAAAGGAATGGGAGCGGTGTAGAAAACCAATTAAATACCATCTCTCAGGCCATGAGGCTGTCGAGGAGTGACAGCCTTGACTTACTTCCACCACGGACAGCAAAAATTTGACAGGCAATTACCAAATGGACTCTCAAGGGCACTGGGCAGCCACTGCCCAATACTGGAATCTGGATTGTAACTGAGCAGTAGGGAACGACCTTAATTATGCCTCAGGGAGGAGTGAAAGATGAAAATAAGATTGACATCAATCTAGTGGTCCTCGGAAATAGTCACTGAATAGATGTTTGGGTGAGAAGAAAACAAACTGGATAATGAAAGTAACTTTATACACGGTGGCACAGGATAGATACTGGAGTCACAGAGTCACATACAGAATGAGGAACTCCTCAGCTGGTTTATGCAAACCCTTCCTGGAATTCTTCTGAAACAAGAGGTTGGTCAGATCCTATCAGGTTCCTAAGTCATGATCCTTGATGGAGATCAGAGGGTGGAGGAAACAGAAGAGTCCTGTCCTTTTCTCCTTCCCATGTACATCGTACTCAGATTCCTTTTCTCCATCAATGCAAGGTGATTGCAGTGCCTTAAAGAGTGTGCACTCAAATTCAGTGGCTTAAAGACCTGCCTGGGACCATGCTGAGAGTCCTGACCAAGAACTGTGCTGGGTCCCTGCAGCAGCAGACTCTGTACCTCTCACAGGTGAGTTGTAATTATCACCAGAGGGAATCAGAGATCGTTCTGGTTTACCTCGGACCTTTTCCCTACCTGTGCGCCGTAAGAGCATCACTCTTGCTCTACACCCAGCTCCTAATTATGATTAACCTTAATATGCCCCTTTGCCGTTCCCAAAACTTCCTTCCTACGAGATCAGTTCAAATGTGGCTTTTCAAACCCTCTCCTTCGAGGAACCCAACAGACCCAACTGACGTGTTTGGGAGTGTTTTTATTGAACGCAAACTGCAAAAATGTATCTCACCTTATTTCCTTACCATGGGTGCACACGAGCTGTGAGCTGCTCCCACACATGAGGACTGGGAGATGGACAGACGAGGAAAGCCATGGATGCCCTCCAGTTCCAGCAGCAGCAGAAGCAGAAGTGATCGGATGAGTAAAAGAATAAATAAACATATAAAGCAGTACTGAACAAAGCTGAGGCATGGGGAAGGGCTGTGCACAGAGGCAGAAGGGCTGGCCCACTCAGAGGGACAGATTCACAGAGGGAAGTCTCTCTTTCATGCCAGTTGCCTTACACAGAGGAAAAGGAAAAACAGCTTTTCCAATATAGCAGCCCATTAATCATCCTAAGGAAACTGAGAGATAACATAAAAGGTGATTCTTTCCTCAACATCTTTTTACTTTATTTACCATTATATAGTAGCCTGTGCAGCTGTTGGTCCTCCTTTTTCCTCTCAAAATTTACAATTTCTTCCAAAAGCAATAAGGTCCCTCCCTTAAAAGTGACTGGAAGCATTCCATGAAACTGATTGCATGCAAAACCTTCTTTCGTGGCTGAGAAGGAGACAGAGCTGGATAAGGAATTATATTTCACTTTGCCAAATTAGTCAACACAATGAAGGCAGCAATCACTCAGTAAACACAAGGCAAGACCTGGCACCTTCTTGCAGTGGACAGGCAGATAAGGCAGGACAGAGGCAGCATGTCCCAGTTACTCAGCGGGCAGCTCATGTGGGTTTGCACTGTTATTACTGAGGTCTGGAACGAGAGCAGATAATCTGTTGAAAAGACCCTTTCCCTGCAGAGAAAATTGGAAATACAATCAATTGGCCCACTCCATACCTCTGAGACACACTGGGGCTTTTCAACGGAACCTTAAATATTTGCTCTTGTGCTGGTAAAAACAACAGATTCCTTTCAGGTTACTGTTTTTCTGAGTTCTTAAATCTTTTTTCCAAGAATATTACGAACAAGACTCCAACCTTCTCTGCAGCACTGCAACACAGTCCAATCTCTCCTTCTTTGAATCAGTTCTCTGATTCTTCTGGGATTCCTCATGCCTTGTTGGATTCCACCAAAAACTGCAGATAGTTTGGATTCTACATTAACATCAGGGCACAAAAAATTGTGGATGCTCAAGGACATGCAGAAATCCCATTCTCAGATGCCCTCCCTGGCCTCTGTGGCCTTTCTGCGTATTGGTTACACTGGGGTGTGAAACAGCCAAGTCACATTTCCTTGCTGTTTGTCTCGTGGCTTATTGACCCAGTGCTCGATGTGTTTGTGTTCCAGGTCTAATGGAATTATTTCTATATAAACCAGACTCATTCTTTTTTGTTCAAATCACTTTTCTCATTGCATTGTTGTTCTGTGACAACTGAGTTCCAGGACTGGAGGATCTTCCAAGCCCCATTGGACACGGCACAGGATGATGCATGTCTGTGGCTGGGGACAAAGGCATCTACCATGTGTGAGCACAGGGACAGCAGCTAGGCTGCTGGCACTGGGAGAGCTCTGCAGGACTCACTGGTCTTATAAAAACCACAAAGGCATTGAGGGGTTCCTGTCCCACTGCAGTGGTGTAGGAAGATCAAAAAGGGAAAGGAAGGACAAACTACCACTAAAAGAAAGAGGCAGAGAAGCCTCTCCTGCTGGTTACCTCTCTGTTCTTTGGCTGCCAAAAATTGTATAGCCTTTGCCTTTCCCTTGTCCTGTGGTACATTCATGGATATCAACAGGGAATTAATTTCTTGGCTATACTGTTGTCTTTGGGACATCCATATTTTGCATTTCTTCTAAACTTGCTTTTCCTGGGGTGAAAATGCTGAAAACATTTTGGCTGGGTTGTTGTTGTTGTTGTTATTTTCCAGGTGAAAAGCAGCTCGGTTCAGGTCCTGTTCAGCAGACAGCACAGATTTCAGGTGTTCAAAGAGTGAGGCAGGACCTGAGCAGTGACAGTGGATTTGAAACAGACTGCTCATGCTGTGTTTCCCCTTTATTTTGGGAACAACAAACAGGACTTTGTCTAATAGCACAGAAATGATGAGCTGATATGAGTTGTTGTGAGCAGCACCAGTAAAGAGGAAGGAAGCACTAAATAATTGGTTTAAACTCTTGGCTTGCCAGAAAATAGGATAAACAAGGTTGGCAGACACCTCACAGAGATTGCAATGCAAGGGAATTCCGTTTTCCTTTCAGGCTGTGTTCTTTCTAATGCAGGTGTTTCGCCCAGCTTTTTGCTGCAGGTTTACAAACACAATGTTCATCCCCCAGCAGACAGGAGAGAAATCCTCCTTCCTTTTCTAAATCCAGAGACGGCTCACATTTTAACACAGGCAAAAGCCTCTTTTTGCAGAACTGATGGGCACTGCAGAGCATGTTCTTGAGGGATCACAGAATGTACCAGCCTGAAAGAAATGCTGTATGCGTGTTGATATGCTGGGCCAGCTCTGTGATACACCTGGGCTGTGCTGCTGCAAGGAACACCATCCAACAGCAGTTTATATTCTCAGTGGCCGTTGCCTGTTTGGTGCCAACAAGCCCAGAAAACTGGTGCTTTGGGCTGGCTCTGGGTTAGAACATGCTGCACCAGATTGTTTTTGCAGGGTTACAAATATGTCTGAATGGAATAAAAAAGAAATGAAACAAACTTCATCAAAACAAGCAAAGTGAAGCTCTGCAGGAACTCACCAAGGCACGGCTTAACCCCCTGCCTCTTCCTGCCAGCTGTGCCTGATGTGGTCCCAGGCTCAGGAGGAGAGGAGACCAAGAATGAAATGTGGTGCTTGGCTTCCAGCTGCAGAGGCACATGCAGCCATCCCTCAGGCCTCCCCCAGGCAGGAAGGAGCGTGCAGCTCTCTGCATCTGCAGGGAGAGGGACAGCAAAGCGGCCGCGGGATCACAGCGGGAGCAATTAGTGGCCCTGGTAATGAGCTCAGCTTTCTGGGCATGGCGGACACCAGGCTAGCCCTGGGGATCTGTCAGGATTGCAAAACCTGATGGCGCAGAAATGGCATTTCTAGTCTCTGTTTCAAAATAGGGCTGGAACCATTAGAGGGATGGTTCCTTAGGGGCAAGACTGAACAACAAAACACAAATACACACAGGAACTGCAACCTCTGTGCTTAATAGGGAGCTACATAACAACAAGAAAAATGTTCTCCCTTATTTTTCTGTTAGTAAAGCTGCCAGTTCCTTGATGTTTCAGAGACATCTGCTGATGATTTACAACCACAGAGACTTGCCAAAGAAACATGCAACAACAGTTTATGAAAGTACCCAGAGAATATCAGATGAAAAACAATAATGAGCTCCACAAAGGAGGCTTTGGCCAATATGGTTCCAGATACAAATTTAAATTTTTAAAGTCAACAAATATTGGTTATTGGTTGAGCAAGGTCCTGACCACTCAGCTTGGTAGCATGTCTGGTCTCTGGTCAGTGCCCTGAAGTGTCAGAGAAGGGCTGCAACCACTGGTGTAACCTCTGTCCCCAGTATGGGACCAGACTCAGGTGTTTGAGTCTGTGTGTGCACACCCTTGTGTGTTAACCAGTGTGTGCTGCTGAGGCTGGAACTGGAGCAGCAAAGATAAAACCTAAGGAGTGAACACCCTGTATCACTGCCCATGGCAGCAGCACTACAGAAATTACACCTCTGCCCAGTGTGCAGAGGGCTGGGTGTCTCTGTGGCCTCCTTATGCCAGGATTTACTGCCCTGGAATGCTGTCACTGACAGGTTTTTACACCATAAGTCAAAAATTTTCATTTGAAAAATTTCAAATTGAAAGGCAGCAGGAGACAAATCACTGAAAACCTGTTCCACTAGCAGGTTACTTTTGTGCTGCAGGAGAACGTGTGTGGAACACAAACCCTTACAGCCTCTCTGGGTTCTCTGTAAATTCTTGTCACCTCTGTGTTGCAGCTGTCCTGGTGACTTCAGAATCCTGCACTTGAGGGTTTCTGTATTTTGATTCACTGGAGGCACTTTGGAGAAACTACACTACCCATATTTATGACTTTTTGTCCAGGTCATCTAAGTGAGGCATGCCTTGACAAATCCTTTTCATCTCTACTGTCTCCCTTGGGGATAAACTACTCTAGTTTTTCCTTTAATTTATGAACCAAACACACTTCCTCCTTATACCAGAGAGGCAGAGAAGTGCTTCAGAAAGTGCAAGAAGCAGTGAACACCAGCCAGGCCTGGATTTACCTGTCCAGGGGCGAGCACAAGGACACCCCTGATCCACCTTGCATGTTACCCTAGGATGCTGTGCAGTCTGCAGCGTGGAATGCAGCGGCAGCACCTCAGGACCTGCCCCCAGGTGAATGCCCCAGGGTGTGTGTTATGCAGCAAAGGAACCACATACAGAAGAGAACAGGAGAGATGGAAACTCTCCCCTTCAGAAGCTTGTGTGGCTCTACAGGCAACAAAAAGTGCTTGTCACATCAGCACATGCAGGAAGAGCTCCATGCTCAGTGAAGGGAGGCAAGGAGCTCAGAGTCAGTAAATGGGGAAAATGCAGACAGAATTCAAAGTACAAGAGGAATGACTTAAAAGGGAGTGGGAGGTTTTCCTGATTAAAGAATGGACACTTCAGTATCCAAATACCAGTAAAAATAGGCCCATGAAATAAATTATGCAGTCTTTCACCCTAGGGCATTGCATCAGAGTTTTTGTTAGCTGTGCTGTAACAATGTGAAAGAGGTGTGTTGTTTTATTGTGTTTTATTGAAGTTTCCAATGGGCAATCTCCTTCCCACAGCAGCTCTTACATTTGATCAACACAACCTAATCCTCTCGGTCACTCTCAGCTGAGCCCTGACAAACTTTTCCTCTCTGATATTCTTTAGATGTGTTACAGAGTCTTTAAACAGCAGTTGGAAATTGGAACATACAGTGACCTCTCAGGTGTGCTGGGGAAGAGCTGTGCCTGCTGAGCTGGAACAAAGACCAGCAGCATTAGAAACTGCACATAAAAGAAAACATTCTGATGCTTCTTGAAATCCTGAGAATATTCAAACACACAGCGATAACCAAACATCAACTCCACGTTGAAGCTTGGATGAGTCCTGCTCTGCTGAAGGCAGCCCAAAGTGCCCATGGCCTTCAATTGAACCTCCATCAGCCTCTGGCATCTCACTTTAGGTCGTCATCCCTACCAAGCAATAGATGTGGGCTTATCCCAGTCTTCTCCTAGCTGCAGGCTGGGAAAATGGATCTGCCAGTGTTGTTGCCTTGGACCAGATTTCATATTGGAACTTGTCACAGACTTGGTGTATCACCTCTCTGGCTCCTGAAAGACTCCAAACTCTGCCCAAAAGGCAATTGTGTAAGACATGGGAAACGGTACAAATGTGTGTTTCATTAGGAGTGAAGATTTGTTTTGTTCTGAGCACTGCAAGGATTGATCAAATGGACCAAGCACTTCAGTCATCTCACTAAGGTGCATGAACAGGCTGTTCCGAAAATCAGCCTCCAAGCTGTCAGAGAAGGAGAGCACGCTAGTGATTCTGTTGAGGTGACAGGGATGAATTTGGGCAAAGAGAAGAATAACACTTCAGGTGATTGTAACTGTTCCAGAAGTATTACCTAAGACATCACTTAGCCCTGTATTTAAAGCAAGATTTATTCCAAGATGTGAAAAAAGGCATTTGAGAGGCACCGTGCAGGTCTGCCTCCCTCTGATGCTGCTGGGCTGATGCCACCCCCGGGCAGGGTCCAGCCAGGGAATCTTCCTGCAAGCCAAGTCTTGGTCGAACTCTTCTGCTTTTTGAGAGGTGACAATGCTCAATCAAACCCCCCTTGCTGAGAGAAGGCTTGCAGGGTGACACGAGCACAGTAGGATCCTCTCACTGATCTGTCCCAAATGCTTGCTCAAAACTCACTGAGGGCAGCAGCGAGGAGGCAGATGATTCCTGCCCCAGGGGCACCTGAGCTTTGGGCTTTCTTGGGTAAAAGCAGCAGCAGTGTTGGCCACTAAGGAGAGGTGCAAGGAAGAACTAAGCAACCTGTGGCCCTAAATCAGAAAGGTGCAAGCTACGAGAGATGTGAGACATTATTAATGTTCAGAATTAAAATAGGTGAAAGTGAAAACATTGTCTGCACCTTCCTGCAAGGGCAAATTTTAAAGTCTCTTAACCCACCTATGTGAACTCACATATCTGTCTGATGAGACAAAGCATTTAGCAGTCCAGGATTGACACAAATGGCTAAAATACTTAGAATCTTAACAAAACTGTATTGTTGTGTAGCAGTAGGCAGCCTAGGAATAATAGAGTGGATGGAATAATGAGAAAAAGCTGTGGGAGGCAGCATTAATGAGCCTGGTGTTCTACAGGCTCCTGCCTGGTTGCTGCCCACAGGTGTGGGCTGGTGGGACGGCTGGGCTGGCTGCTCTTCCAGCCCTAATGGGCTCGCACCCTGGCCACAGCATCCACGAGAGCACAAACCAGTCTCTCTTGCCTGCATGGATGTTACTTTCCCCTAAATTACTGTGTCTTCCTTGCCGAGTGGCAATTAGGCGAGAGCAGAGACTGCTCCACAGAAACGATTCCTCTTTTTCTCATGCAGGCTGCTGCAGCTGGAAGGAACTCCATTAGTTCACCATTGAGGGGATGTTGACAGGGCAGGTGTAGCACAGACAGGCTCACAGCTGTTGACAGCTGTGAACAGCTGGGATGGCACAGCATCCCTCACAGCTGGGATGGCACGAAAGGAGGAGTGCAATCAGGGTAATTCGGTAAGCGACTGGCTAATGGGTTATGCCTGCAACTGGCTTCAAGGAATGGAAACAAAACTGTTGGACTCTGTGATACTGGCCTCATTTTACTACAGATTAATGGTGAAAAATGATTGATTCTGCTCCTGGCAAGTTCTGCAGGACTGTGATGATAACACTTGAGCTCTCTGTGGCTGTAGATTTGAGCTCTTAGAGATCACCCAGTGTTGAATATTTTTTCAGGCGACAAAACAAAGGATCACCTGTTACTCTTGGGTCTAGAGGGAAATTTTTTAATGGAATGGCCCCTATCTCTCTGAAAAATGTTGTTTGCTGCAGTTCTGAGCAGTCACACAGGACATTCTGAGCCAAAGGATTTTATCAGAAAAAGTTTTTTCTTGGTGTCCAATGTTTTTGACAGCACTTTATAAATAATCGTCTTGGTACTGATCCAGCAAAGCACTTAAGGGAATCCTTAACCTTAAGCACAGGAGTATTTCCTAGATTTCAGTGGGACTATTTATACACTTCAAGACGAAGATGTGTTGAAGTGTTTTGCTGGATTAGGTTTCCTCAGCATCTCCCCCTGCCCAAACTGGAGCTCACTCTGCTTCTGGTAAGGCCAGGCAAAGTGCCTGTTCTATGATGCACAGCCGAGTCCATAATCTTCAATTTTTTTCCTCCCCATGCATTTAAATTGACTTTGAACTGAAAGACCAAACTGTTGGTGACATACACAGCTCAGACCTCAGCCTATGGGGAAAGTCTTATAAATACCTGTATGACATGTTAAATTCACACTTTAATAACCATTTACAGATACAAATTACCTGAATACATGTTGCTGGGAGAATGGGAAAGTGTAATTGAAATCCATATCAAACTCAAGTTGAGAAAAGGACATCTCTAGAACACTGTGTGATGACTTAGCAACCAAGTATAAAGATTAAAATACACAGAGCCTTTAAGCAGCGTGTGTGCAGTCGTGCACATATACAGCCAGAAATCCCCTAACATTCCATCAATTTTAAATGAAACGTGAGGACCAAGTAAAAAAAAAAACCTTTCAAGATGCCTTTTCAAGAAAGAAATTAAAAACATCTTTACCACAGATCATCAGTCAGAACTGAAGTGTTGGCTCTGCAGGATGAAGTACACAAATCATTTTGCAGTCTTGCTTTCTGCACCTCTGCAGTGATCAACATTCCAAAAACCCCACAGCAACATTCAGATGGGGGGAAAATCCAGGGCCCTGTGGATGCTGCAGAGAGAGGAAAGGGCAAGGGAACATGAACAGTACCAAAGCCAAAGCTCCAGAGCTAAGAGCTGAGGCCCAAACAGATCCCATCCCAGATGGGAAGGTTGTTTGAACATCAAAAGTCCAAATTGTGCTGAGGTCTTTGCAGGTTATGGTGTTTCAGGGTGTACAAGCTGAGCATGTTTCCTCCTTGTGGGAACGGTGGGGGCAAACAAAGCTCTCTGATCAGAACCCACATCTTGTTTGAGGCGCAGAGGCCCTTGTTCCTGCAGTGATACCATGCTGCAGCCCCAGCCCTCAGCCCTTCTCAACACAGTTCTTGAGGCCGACAGTGAGAATCCTCCCCTAAATGTTTTCCAGAGTTGGTATATTTCACTCCAGAAGCCTGCCAACTCTGAGAGGCTGGAACAGCAAAGACACTGGAACCCACATCCACTTGGCAGCACGTATCTTCCTGCATCTCCCTCGGTTTTTACCGTCTCAGGTGCTAGCCGAGCTGCCTTCAGTGCTTTAGGGGCTGTGGGACTTGGCATTAGAGCCCAGCTGGGTGTTTCACCCACATGCGAGAGCTGATGAAATTTCTCTGCGAATGCTCTTGCTCACTGGTGGCCAGGGAGAGTCCGAGGCCCGCCACGGCCCGGGGGGTGGCAGCCCCTGCCCGCAGCCGTCCTACGCTGCAGCAGCCAGGGGCAGTGACCTCGTCCCCACCGGTGCACCAGCCCTCCTCCTCCTCCTCCAGCTGCTCTGATCACGCAGGCAGGATGGAGAACATTGCCAAATTTTGCTTGGCTGGACTTCGATTTTTATTTTTATCTTCTACAGCTTGTAAAAAGGCTTTTAAAAGATGGGATATATCTCTCTGTTTTCCCCGCGGGCTCCGCTTATTTATGACTTTTTTTCATTTGTCTCCAAAGGGGCGCAAAGTAACAGGCTTGTTTTAAGCTCCCTCGAATGAAAATGATTACATTCCCAGGTTGTGTGGGGATAGTGCCTCCCAGAAGTTGCTGTAGGATTGTTACTGCAGGACCAGCAAGGGGAGCTCAAGCCTTGTTTACAGTAGGTCCTACATTAATTCTCTCTGCTAGCGACGTGTTTTTCATCCCAGTGCGTGACCCGCGCGGGGATGCCCACGGGATGGTTCGTGCTTTGGCAGGCGGGGGCTGTGGCACGACGCGGGGCAGTGGGCGGTGGAAGCGGGCGGCCGGTCTTCCGGCAGGAGGCGAGCGAAGAGGTGCAGGGGTTGGCTCGGGCCCAGCCGCGGGTGGGGAGCTGCTGAGCGCCGACACGCCAAAGCGAAAAGGAGCATTTTCCTGACCAAGTCCGCCCAGCTGCGCCAGCTGTCAGCCGAGGGGAGAGCGGGGGAGCAGCCGAGCCGGCCCGGGGCGGGTGGTCCGCACGGACCCGTTCCGTCAGCAGCCCAGTTGGGAACCGGGGCAGCCCCCACCGCGCCCCCAACCCCGCCCCGTCTCGCCCAGCCGGGGCGCGGGGGCCGGGTCGGGCGGTCGCCCAGGGGCCGCGGTGACGGGCGATGTCCCCAGCAGGCCGGGCCGGGCAGCCTCATCCCGCTCCGACCCGCCCGCTGAGGCGCC
>VZTF01001111.1:2037295-2131918 GCA_013397755.1 Cnemophilus loriae
CTTCGCCGAGGAGGGGCAGCTGTACGGGCCATGCCCCGAGCCGCCCGTCGGGCCCGCCGACTGCCCTGCCGATGCCTGGTACCCACCGGGCCGGGCGCCTTTCGCCGCCCCCGCCCCCGGCATCAAGAGCGAGCTGGAGCCCTGGGTCGAGAGCTACGCCGGCGCTTACGGCGACCTCCGGTGAGTACCCGCGTCCCGCAGCCCACCGGCATGCGAACCCTGCACTGTGCTTCCCGCCGGCGTCGCCATCCTCCATCCCACCTCCCGCCAGCACCGGCATCCTGTGCCCGCATCGCTCGTGCCACCTTGTGCACCCCGCATCCCACCGGCACTCCGCGCCCCCCTCAGCCGCTCCGCCGCCCGCCGCAGCTGCCCTGCGCTCACCGCGGGTCCAACCCCGCTGTATCCTGGCTGTTCCCGCTCTGGTGCACCTCTCCGCTGCCGAACCTTCCCTTTTGCCAGGATGCTGTCATTTGGGACTGACTAGGCGAGATCGTGCCAGGAATAGCGCGGTGCACGCTCGGTGTCCCCGCCGTCCCGTGAGGTCGTTGTGTTCATCTCATTTCCTCATGCATCTGTTATCCCGCTGCCGCCGGGAGCGGGCGGGATCGGGATGCTGCGCCCCGAAGCACGGACGGATCTTGACATCGAGTTAAAATCTTCTCAGCAACTTGTCCCGCCGAGAACTGCCTGCTGGGAATGCACTGTGCAGAGCAGGCAACCCCGAATGTAGTGGCAGAGAAACATCACCTGTGCTTCGAGGCTGTTTTAAGTACTGGTAGAAAATGCATTTTAAAGTAGAGCTAGAACAGGTTTTGGGAATGCACCAGGAAAGGGGATATTTGTTTGAGACGTAGGATTCAATAAAAAATAATTTTTCCTGGTGGATCAACATCAAAAAGAGGAGATGAGCCATCTCTGTAAAATACCTGGAGAGCATTTAAAGCAGTGGGCACCTGCATGCTCACCTGTCAGCACAGCAAAACGTGGCCGAGCTGATGGAAATGGGAGGGAGAAAGGGCTGCCCAAGGGATTTTCTGCTGGCTCAGAGGCAGCCCCATCCAGCAGTATGTGAGGCCTCAACTGGGGTTTGCATCGTGGGAGTCCTGCATCCATACACTCACCCCGTGATGCCTGGGATGCTGGGAGCAAAGGCTGAAACGAACGATTAGATTTTACCTCTGAATTAGCACCAGGCAAGTGCGCTGCCTCTGGGCTTTTTTGTGTTTTAGATGCTCACAGCTTCACTTGGGTACTGGGGCAATTTCCATCCACACAGTGATTTACTGGGGGATTGTACAGAGATGTCAAGGGCTTGGCAAAAGAAAAAAGAATTAAAGTAATGACAGGTCAGAAAGAGTGCAGCTGTGAGCATCATCCAGCTGTGAGCTTTGTACGTGGCAGGAGCTATGCAAGCTCCGGGTGTGCCTCTGGAGTCTGGATAAATCTCTGCTGGAATCAGCGCAGAGGGGGCAGGGAGGAATCGAGTTGGAAAAGTTCGGCGTTCGGATGCTGGTGATGGCGGTGCAGGTTTGTTCCATGCGGCCGTTCTGCCTGCGGAGCCTGTGCAAAAAGGGATACCACACAGACAGGGAACGTTGCTCTGAGGAGAGAAGGTATGGGCTCCCACGGAGGTCTGCAGGCAGTCTTGAGGGCTGGACTAGGCAGCAGCAGGTACATTTTGCCCGGGTCTTGCCTTAGAGATGAATGACATCTCCCTCATTCGTGTGAGAAGTGCTGTATACTCCTCTTCCTTGCAGCTCTGTTCAGTGTGCTGTGCCTGCTTCCCTTAGCAGAATTCTATGGGATCAGCAGGGTTGGAGCTGGCAGAGCAACCTTTACAACACCAGTGTCTTGTCCTTTGAACTCCAAGGCTTGTACAGCACTGCCCTGCTGCTGCAAAGGGCTGACATCTCTCTGTGTTCAGATGTAATTTCCAAACACCGTAAGGAAAGCGGAACGCTCGTCGTGGTCTGGCTCAAGCCATATGTGTTAATCGCTGCCAGGTTTACATTTCATCCTAGCAAAGTCTCCATTAGCTTTACAGGGTGCTGCTGGCCCATTCCTGCAGCTTTGCATTTTCTCCTGGATCTGTGGGTGCCAGCACAGGAACAGCCTCTGCTGCTGCTGGAGCTGGAGTGAAGGGTCGTGTACCAGCATCCCAGACAGCAGTGCCTGCGGGAAGAAAGGTTTGTGGGAGCTGAGAGGCTCTGTAGTAAAATCCCCTGATGGAAGGATGATTGGCTTTTGGACCTGCACCCCTCTGCTGTCTGGTGCTAGGTCTGATCTCCTGCCCTTGACCTTGACCTTGCATATAAAGCTTTCCCCTCGTAGCCTCAGAGGATGCAGCCTCAGTATTCTGTGAGGATGGTGAGGGGCACTTCTGGGCTTTACAAGCCTGAGGCACTGGGCACCTCAGCACCCTGTGCCTGGGAGTGCTGCCAAGGGCAGAGGCACACGCAGCCCCCCCTGCTTTGGAGAATATGGAGCATTTCAAGGTGTGCTGCTCCTACTTTCTTTCCTCTCTGGGTGGTCCTGCTGTCTGCCAGCAGGATCATGGCTCTTCCCTCACAGATGAAGTTCTCCCAAGCCCTAACTTACCCTGCTGCACTTGGGACCAGATATGGGTAGGTATTTTTTGAGTTAAACACCCTTCATATGACACTAAAGCATGAGCAGTGTGTAATATTTGGGGGGGGGGGCGTCAGGGTTTAGAGGTGCTGGCACATATTAACACGATTTGGTTTAATATAAAGCTTTTGGTACAGTGTCCCTGACTGCACCACTCAGGCTTACATGTAATTAGCAAATTAATCCCAGGTTTTGTTATACTGTGGACTCAGAGCTGTTTATCTTTGTGCTCTGGTTGTTGCATCATCACTACTAGCAGTCTTTGAGGTGACTAAAGAACCTGTTTCAGGAGCAAGATGCAGCACTGTCAGAATAAATCCAAGGTTCTGCCATCAGAAGACAAATTCCAGTGGCGGATGGGAGGGGGTTGGCCTCTGGTTTAGAATGAAATGGAATCGGAGAAGGAGCTGTTACTGAAGCAATGGAATCCAAGGGTAGAAAAGGATTTAAGGGGCTTTTGGCTCAGGAAAATCTGCTGTCCATGTAGCTTCAGACGTTTTTAAGTGGCATTTGCTATCACTGCTGTTACCTGGTGCTCACACTGGTTGGAATCCCGGTGTTTGCTGGTTACATCTGCCTTTGGTTCCTTTCCCCAGTCTGGCTGTGGTCAGTTTGGGCCAGTGCCACCTGTTAATTCATCACCTGGCTCGATGGCTCTGTAATCGTTTCAGCTCTGTAATTGTGATAGGCTTACAGATAGCACCTGCAGTAATTCCTTCCTGTGGAGGGATGAGATAAGACTGACAAAGGGATGAAGAGGTGAAGGGCAGCTCTTACACCGAGAGATGGAATGAGGCAGGAGGTCATTCTCAGGGCTGCCCTCACTCCCAGTCCGTGCCCAGCAGCAGCTGCTCTGGCATCCCAGTCCCAGGAGGGCTCTGGGGACCCCCAGCGCTGCACTAGCAGAACTCCAAAGCCCTTGGGAAGGGGCTGGCCCTCCTGTCTGCTGTTGTCAGTGTGACCTTTCTGCTCTGGCAATTTGCCACAGGATGTAAATATTTCTTTGAAGACAAGAGGACCATGGCAGAACGTTGTGTGGGCAGCTGGTCCCTTCGGCCCCTGCGGACACATGGACGGGGAACCTCTGGTGGCCGGGAGAGTTGGGGATGTGCTAAAGCTTGTTGTTGGTTCCTGATAAATGGAGAAAAGATAAACAAATTTCTTCCTCAGCACCTCTCACCCTTTCCCTGCTCAGAGACACAGGACAGCTGTGATAATCCAGCTGGAGCTGGTTTAGAGAACTCAGGGCTTGGTTGAATGTGGGCTGGCATGATACCAGGCTGTGGCAGGGTGCATGTCTGTCGTGGCTGGAGCTGCGGTTGTGAAAGGAGTGATACGCTGAGGCCGGATACCTGGAGCTGCAGGGATGTTGGAGCTGTGCTCAGCAAGGAGAACACCTCAGGACTGCGGGAGCAGCTGAGCGGGCGCTGCTCAGCGCTGCACTGGAGCACGGCACTGGTGGGTCCTTTTCCTCGCTCCTGAGCATAAATCAAATCTCATAAGATGGTCTCCTCCTTTTCCCCTCCCTCCTCTGTCTGTGCCTCCCTCTCTTCCCTGCTCTCCTGTGCTCTCCCTTACTGCTGGGAGGGGGACATGGATCTCCCGTCAGGGGTTGGGCTGTGGAGGGCAGACATGTAGGGTGTCTGTGTGGGACCTACCCAGCTGCTCTGAGAGTACACAGCATTGCTTTGCCTCTTCACTGCTCAAAGGCAGACTTTGCCCCATCCTCCCCGGGCTTTCCCATCCTCTTCTCCAAATGTCTTGAATTTTTGAGCTCTTACACCCTCTGGAAGCTGGTTCCACAGTCTCGTGCTTGGTACCGGCAGTGATTATTCCACCCTGGTTCCTCTCAGTATTGGTTGCAGTGGAAGGACAGGCTTTATGTGGCACTTGGTATTGGAAGCGGCAGCTGAGAAATCAGAAAATTTTGTCAAAGAAACAATCCACAAAAAGCTTTAAGATGTCGGTGGGTCGGAGTCACACAGGTATTTTTTGTGTTCTCACAAGGCTTCAGGGCTGGAAGCTGCACAGGATCTGCTCACGGCAGCTCTTCTCCTGCTTATGCAGCTTTTACATTCTTCCTGCTGTTTACAGATTCCCTGGTATTTATCCATTGCACAGATGAGCTGTGCTTTGCACCGCTCCTCACAGCCAGTCTCTGGCATAACCATTGGTTTTCCTCCTAGGAGGACTTCATTCCAAACTGAGGGCCAGTTAACAATGGGAAGTGCTTTGGTGCTGCTTCTGAGGACAGAAGAGTGTGTCAAAACACTGATTTGGAATGAGAGATAGAGCGTGCTTTGTAGCCCAGGGGACAGGAATCACTCCCACGTCAGGCTTCCCACTGCAGAGATGGGATTTTCCCCCCAGGACAAGATCCCTGCCAGGTGCACAGGTACCAGCCCCCGGGGCAGGATCCCCACCATGGGGACGGGCATCAGTGGGTGCTGGAGTTGGGATCGTGTCCCTGTGGCATGGATCCCGTGATTCCTGGAAGTCGCTGCATCTGGCCTCTTTCTCAGAGCGAGGAAGGTGTGGGACAGTCCCGGGAAGAATGAAAGCAGAAACACTGTAGCGAGGCCGCAAATGTGAGCGGCATCCAAGGGGCGACGCCAGCTCCCCGCACCCCCGCGCCAGGACCCTCCAAGGCCGCGCTGGGCTCCAGCAGAGACAAGAGCCCGCTCTGTGTCCGTGCCAGGGGTCACCTCCGGGTCCCCATGGGAGCTAAAGGCGGGTTGCGGATGGGCAGTGGGAGGAACGGGCACAGCGGAAACCGGAGCAAATCAGAAGTCGGAATCTGTGCATGGCAAGGGGGGCGTGTTCCTGAGCTGGGAGGAAAGCTGGAAACATTGCCGTGTATTGCAGGAAGAAATCACAAAATTTCCTAAAATATTGCAAATTCTGTAGTCGTATTTTGTAGTCATATTTTGGTGTGGTGAAAATAGTTTTGTCACACAGGGTTAAGAACAATTTGTAGTAGAGAGCTGTAGCTCAGTTTTCTGTGTTTTTCTGTCATTCCCGTGAATTCCACTCTTGGCACGGACCTTCATTCATATTTTATAAATTGCTTTTGAAGGTGGCTGTCCCGGTTTGCCAGTTCTCCATTGCCGGTTGCTGTCTAGACTTGGAGCACTTGCTGGAGGCTGCTGGGTTGGTGTTTGCAGTGGATACTTTCTGCTAGTGACTGAGGACTAAAATTACAAAAGAAAGCAACTGTATTTATTTTATCATCCTGTGGAACATGTAAAATTTATCAAATGAGTGTTTACTGAAAGAAAACTATTCAGTGGGAGACTTTCTAAGACTTCTAGTAAAAACTGTTTCTGAGAGCTGCCCTGGTAGATCCCAGAGATCTGTGTAGCTGTGGATGGCTCTGATACATTGGAAATATACAGGAAAAGTGAACATTACCCCTTGCACAGCTGCTCAGCCTCATTACTTTGTGCAAGTTAATTTTATTTTTGGAAGATTTTCTGCAAAAGGCATGTCTGCACCTCAGACTGACGCAAAGCAAGCGCCACAAAGCCATCATGGACAGCCTGGGCCAGCTGGGGAGGGTGGCTTGGTGACACCACGTGCATGTAGCGATGTGGCACAGGGGGCACAGGCACCTCCTGTTGGGGTCATCACCGGGTAAGACGTGAGCATCGACCAGACTGATCTGCTCTCACCTTGGACGAGCCCAGCTCTGCACCATGTTCATAGGAAAACAGCAACAGCAACGCGTCCTGTGGGGGTACTGGATCCTTTCCAGCTCTTTATTTTCCTCCAGAGATCCAGCATACAGCATCCGCAGGAGGCAGATGTCCCATCTCCTGTTGTAGCAGAGCATTTATGCCTGGTAGACAATTAAGAGGCAGATACGGTCACATCACCCCTTAGCGGGTGGCAGTGCATGCATGCCCAGTGGTGGCCGTGGCAGTGGCTGGTGGCCCTGGTATCGACCGTTGCTGCACACTGTGGGGACCCGAGCCAGCCTTGTTTGTTAACAGTAATAGTGGTATGAAGGAGCTCATTGAAATGAAAAGGAACTGGCCCAGTTGTCATGGCAAAGACTGGTGACGGAGGTTCTCCATCCATATTCTCTCTTGCTGTTACCACTGCTGTCTGCCTTCCCTGATCTGCCTGTGCTCCTCATCCATGTCCAGCCACAGTAAATCCCCCTGCCTGCTCCGGGTGAGGGCCAGAGGGAGGGACGAGCCTCCCTGGGGAGACCTCCTTGTGGGGGGAGTCCTGCTCACCCTGGCCAGGTGCCTGCAGAGGGCAGCGCTTGTGGGTACTGCGGCGTGTGCTTGTGCTTTGTTCTGCTTTAAATCTAGCCATTGCAACCCTGATTCTTCTTGCCAGCGTGTTTAAGTGAGATTCAAAGTATCCTCTAACAGTAATAAAAACACTCCCAGTAGTAGTGCTTTACTGCCGAAGCGCTCATGAGCAGCGATTCATCCAGCCTCCAGGCAACTGTGGAAAAAGGAATTGTCCCTTTTCTGCAGGCAGGGGCTGAGGTTTGACAGCAGACCCGTGGTGCGAGTGGCCGCAGCCCCGGCAGCTCCGCGCTGGGGTCCCAGGGGACCGTGCTGGCTTTGTGCCGAGTGCCGGGGACCGTCCTGCAGCAGCGTGCTGGACTTTGCGCCCCATCCATCGGTCCGTTCACCTCCAGTGGCCCCAGCGCCCCTGTCCAACCCCCGGGACAGTGTTTGCAGGAGAGGGGTTACGGGAGCGCAGCATCGCGTCTCGGGATCGCGCAGGAGCCGCCGCTCTCCCCAGGGACCTGTGCGGGACGGGACGGGACGGGAGGGCAGGCTCGGTTTGGCTTGGGTCGGCTTGGCTCAGCTGCTCTCATGGTGCTGCTTGCTCGCTGGTTAGTGCAGTCTGAAAAGAGGCCAGGAAGAGCAAGGTCACCCGCTGCGCTCTGGCTCGGAGCTCCTCAGCCCCCGCCCGGGGATGCCTCTGCAAATAGTGAGAACAAAGTCAGGTGCTGACACGTCCTCAGAAGTGGTGGGATTGGTTTGCTGGGACACAGACCTCAGATTAAGTGATTTGCAGTAACAGAAATAATCTTAAAAGTATAAGCCAGTTCCCCAGGGATTTATAGCTTCTGCCCTTTTCCCAGGCCACCTGGCCCCAGGCAGCTCAGGTGTCCACAGGGGTGGATTACACCCATGCTTTCCACAGGTGTTCTGGTGGCTTCCCTGTGCCATCCGAAGGGGAAGGCAGTAATAATAAGTAAATAACGATTCCTGGGATGAGCCCCTGTTTCTGCTGAGGGGGCCGGTCCATCGCGTTGCCCGGTGCATGGGGCTGCTGGGGGCTGCTGGGGGCTGCTGGGGGCTGGGTGGGCCCTGCTGAGCACCTCGTGACAGGCAAGGCAGCTGTCACTTCCCAAACAACTCTGGGGGCAAAAGAGATGGCTCAAGTCAGGATGGGAGAGACAGTGAAGAACCACCAACACTGGGACACTGACAGTGCTGGCCCAGGACACCCTTGGCGTGGGGATGGAGCGCTGTGGGCAGCCTTAGCCAGGGCAAGCAGCCAGGCACAGGCACGTTTACCATTTGGTGTGTCTGCCCTGAGATCTGGGTGCTTCTGTGACACATTTGGGGTGTGCCTGGGCTGGCAGAGCCCTGCTCAGGCTGTGCAGAGCAGGAGAGCTGCCTGAGAGCTCCACGCAGAGTTGCAGCCACCCCTCATGCGCAGAGCATGGCAGCAGTCATAACGATTTACCTTCCATGTCTGTAGCCGCGTGTCTGTGACAGGCGCTGCTCCGGGGTTGTCCTGGGTGCTGGCTGCCTGATCCAGCTCTTGCTGAAGCCTGGGGAGTCTGGTCACAGACTCAGGGAATGGTTTGGGTTGGAAGGGGCCTTAAAGCCTATTTCATTCCACTCCCCTCTCTGGGCAGGGACCCCCCCTCCGCCCCCCAGACCACGTTGCTCCGAGCCGTGTCCTGCCTGGCTTTGTCGCCTGAGGATGAATGGTGTGTTCTGGTGGGTGACCTCTTCCTCTGTACCAATATGCTCCAGCAGGGACTAGACATGGGCTGGCTGCAGCCAGTGGCTTTGGGAAGAACCTTGGGGCAAATCCTTCTGTGTTACAGCAGCATCTTCACCTTCCAGACCCCCATCCTGCTGAGTGCTTCTGGACCTGCTGCCAGCAGGAGCAATTCCCACAAATGACAGAGGGGAGGCTGCAGATCTCCAGAATACATTTCACAGAGGATGTGTTCAGTCCCTGGGATGAGGTGGGAAAACCCTGCAGTTTGCTTCCTTCCCCTTGTGCTCTCTCTGCCTGGGGATGGATGGAGGGGGCTTCTTGTCTCTCCCATAATGACACTACACTTCTTTCTCTGGTGTTTTTACCAGCCCTGAGCATTTTGGCTGCTGTTACACATTTTAGCTGTGTTTGCTTCTTTGCTGGTTAGAAATGGCAGAAAAAAACCGCTTTGACCTTGGCCTGTGTGCTGAGAACAGAGTCCAGGCACAAGTTTCTGTATCAAAAATTTCCTCGTGAAGGCTCCTGCCTCCTCCGCCTCGCACCAATCAGCAGAGCAGTTTCCGCACATCTCCCGACCTGCTGTTGAGAGGGCTGGAATGGGATATCTCAGCAGCTCCTCTTTCCTCTTGAAAGGGAAATACAGGGAAGGAATTTTTGTGCTGATTGGGTTAATAGCTTTCATCTGGGAACCAATGAGGTGTGTTAACTGGAAAATGAAATCCCCCTGCAGAGAGAGCTCGGATGATTTACTGTTTCTCTTGAATCGTGTGTGTGCCTGTGCACATTTGTGGATGTTCATCATCTTCCCGTGAATGCCACACAGAGATTATGTGTGTGTTCTCTTCTGTATGAGGAACATCCCCACCGCTCACCCCGGGGCCTGCAGCGTTCCCTCTGCAGACATGTCCCTGGAGGGCAGGCACTGTGTCCAGTGCTGCCTGCAGGAAGGAGAGGTGGCTGGAGCTCCGTGAGCCTCTGCGGGCAGCACAGGGCTTGGTGTGGGATCGGCATTGCTGCTTCTCCCTGCTCACACACTGAGAGCCAGCTCCCCGACTCACCCCTACTCCCTCTCCTGCTGTCTGGCAGCAGGGCGGGGCTGGGGCACACGTGTCTAGAGCCATGGGTCTGGTGCAGACTGTGAGCCCCCTGAGCTGGCTCTGGGCTTTGTCCCTGTGCATGCTCCTGTGCTCCAGACCATGTGACATCGTCCCGATGAACTCAGCCTGTTCACATGGATTTAGTTTTAATGGCTCTCCGTAATTGGCTTTGTTTTCACGTGTTCCCTGTGGTCAAAAAGTCTTTTCCCTGATAATAGCATCTTCCTCGTACAAAGAAATCTATTACTTCGCAGTCTGCTCCCCAGTTCCCTGGAGCATCTTTAAATGGTTAGAAAAACAATAGCAGCACAGGGACTTTCTCCCTTTCTAGTTTACAGCACAGCCTGTGCCAAGTGCCGGGTCCTTGATTCTGGGTCATGTTGGGGGTGGTTTGAAGAGGGAGCAGAGCACAGTGCTGGGGAGCCTGCAGGACAGAACATCCCGCTGGAGCTGTGCTGAGGGCTGGACAGAGCTGAGCTGAGATGGGAGCTAAGGTTCCGGAGGGCAGCTGTTCTCATCTTGTTCAGTTCACCCTCCCTTTTGCCACTTGGGTGCTTAAACCCTTGGATTATGGCCCGAGCTGAAGCAGTTGTCATGTCCAGCAGGGAGAAGGTGGCATCCTGGAGTTAGCGGAGTGGCTGGCCAGTGTCTCTGCACTCGACTGCAGCTGATGGAGGGGGCTCAGTGTGTCCTGCAGGATCCCCTGGGATCAGCGAGGGACTGTTAACTCCTGGCCATGCTGTGCCCTCCTGCTATGCCCCTGCCCTCCTATCGTTTCAGAGCTGGGGTCAAGGTGGGTGCGCAGCTGCTGCGGCTGCGGCGTGTCCTAAGCTGACTGTCTCACTGCTCGCTCAAAGAGACTCAGGAGAACATCTCAAGGCTGGGAGGCCTAAAATTAGATGTGGCATCTGTGTTTTGGTTTGTGAGCGGGCTTGAAACAAAACGATTCCCGGCTGCTCTCATTCCCTGCCTGCTTGGAAGAGCACGGCCATGGGGCAGTGGGCAGGGCTTTGATCCCTGGCATGCCACGGCTCTCTCTGGACATCACTGCCCAGCAGGGCCAGTCAAAACTCCAGCGTGGATCTGTGGTAATGGGAGGACCTCCCTCCCCCCATGCCCAAGGTCCCTGGAGTCAGCCAGCTGCACTGCTGCAGGGCTGCGGGGCTCTGCTCTCTGCGTGTTCCTGGGAATGCTCTCAGCCCCCAGAACAACAGGTCTGGCTGTCCCTGACAGATGTCACTAAAAGAGCAAACTGTCATCAAAGCACTGTTGCCTAGTCCATGCCTGGCTGGGATACCCTGGGTTGCAGGTGTGTGCCACTGGAGGTAGTACTGGTGCAGCTGCCCGTCCATCCGTCTGTCCATCCATGCATGCATGCATGCATCCATCCAGCCTTGCTGAGGGGCTGGTCCTGCCCTGATCCTGCCCCAGTCCCTGTGCAGCTGGCAGGTGTGGGCAGCTGTGAGCCTCGGGCATGCCAGGAAGGCCGGGCCAGGGAGCAGGAGGGATTGGTGGGTGTCAGCCAATGGCTCTAGGTTGCTGGGGAATTTGCTTCTACGCTGCCTATTCTGCTGGGACTGGGGCTAAGAGTGGCGGGGAGACCTGGCACTAAATACGTGAAACCTTCATTATAATTAGTGTGTTTATGTCGGGCATGACTCACAGCACGATCCGCTTGGAGGACGACGGAAGATGATACTGTTGCACAAGTCATGAGGTCTGCTCTAGAAACTCAGTGCTTTGCCAGCAGAGCTGAAGGGAAATTCTGCAGATAGAGCTCCTATCCACTCCCAGACATAATAAGGCAAAAGATTTTTATGCCCCTGCAGCTGTGTCTCTGCAAAGATTTGGTCTTGGTATAAACGTGCCTAAAAATAACCCAGTTCTCCTGGTAAGTTGTGGGACCAGGGCTGCAGCACCACTGCAGTGATCCTCGGCATCCCCCACTGCGAGAGGGGTGGGAGGGGGGCTGCTCCCCGGGATGGGGGGTTCTGCTTCTTGCTCCTGTCTCCGTCCATCCCCAGGGCTACATGCCAGGGGGAGGGTGCTCGCTCGGGTCGTGTGCCTCCCCAGTCGGGTGCCAAATCCGTGGTATTTGTGGTCTCCTCATGTTTCCATGCCGGGTCCCACCCTCGTTGCCCACTGTTTTCGCCTTGTGCTTCCTCCAGTGGAGAAATAAAAATGCAGAATTTGCAGCACTGGTTTCCTTAGCAATAATTCAGCTGCCAAAGGAAGTGGGGAAAATATTTTGTGTTTTAAATATCTGAGTCTGGGAATGAATCCTGGCATCTGTCAGCAGCCCAGCTGGGAGCTGACCACTGACCTCTGGCCACCAGCACAACTTGATCCTTGTTGCCAAGTTAAATTCGAAATAGATTTGGAGTTCCATGTGACGCTGATTGGAATCGTTCTGCCTTGGGTTTCTCTTGGCAGCACTGCACCAGATGCTGTGGTTAGCTGGGGATGCTGGGGGACCATGGTGGCCTTGGGGGCCACATGGCCGGCCCACGGCCATGGTGCTGTGCCCCATGGCTGGACACTGGTACAGTGTTCTGTTCCTCTGGAGATCCTCCTGGCACACCAGCTGTGAGAAAAGCCACCAAGAACTCGCATCCCCTCTGCAGAGCATTTCATAAGCATCACTGCTCTTGATTTTGGAAGAGGGAAAGGTAAAAGCTCTCCTGCAGGCAAAGATGTTATGTGGCACTACAAGTCTGGACCCTGGATGCTTTCCTGGGAGCTGTAAGCCTGTACCCGCATATGGCATCGTGGCAATGTCTCTTGGAGCATGAAATATATGTATCAAGTGTCTCATTATTTGTGATTTTCTTTACAGGCACATTTTCATTTTGTGAGCAGAGGAGATGGATTTGAAAGTGGAAGATTATGATGTGGCTTAAACTAACTGCATAAATGTCAGTCAGGACAGAGTGTTTCCTTGGGAAATAAGTAGGGTTCTCTGTGCAACAAGGATGCCAAGGTCCTGTCCTTGGTGACTCCAGGTGACTCTGCAGTCACCAGGAGGATACTGTGTAGGGCTCTGATGACCTCGGGAGTTCTCCTCAGGGCTGCAGCCAGCCTGCAGCCTTGCTGCTCCTCATTTGCTTTTTTGTCCCCTTCGTGCTTCATAATCAGGGGAGTCCCCATCTGAAGTGACCTTGCAATGCGCTTGTGCCATGTCTCTTTTTGTAGGTATCTGCTCCATCTGGGGGGGATCAAGTGTTCCATCTTCTCTGAGCTGATTTATTTAAGCTGCTCCCTGAGCCCCTGGCTGGACATCAGGCCTTGAGGCAGAAGTTTTGGTGGCACCTGTACCAAATACGGGCAGCAGCCTCCGCTGCGGCCACTGGCGAGGTGCAGAGGCTGCAGGGTGGCTTTGCCCAGGCTTTGCATTCCAGATGTAGCTGCCACCTTTCACCTTTTTAAGCTCATTTTCTGCTTCTTCCTTATGGATGATTGGAAAGTGAGAGCCCAGGACGGCCATTAAATGAGGGGACACCCCAGGAGTCTGGGTTATGCCGTGGCTCTGCCACCCGCCCCATTTGCAGTGCCTCAGCCGGTCAGGTGGCAGGTTGGGGCTGTCTCTTGAGTGCAGGGACAAACAGTGGCTGGGTCCATGCAGCTCCAGGCCTGGAACAGCCTTCATGTACCGCAGAGGAGCACAGGAGAGAAAAGAGCCAAGAGCTGGGAGTGGCGGGGCTTCAGCTGCAGTGGGGACGTGCTGTGTGAAAAATAAACTGTCAAAATGAGTAAACAGAGTGTTTGAAAACAAAAAACCAGAGTTTAATTTGGGGATTTGAGAAGGGTTTTGTGCAGCTGTGCCTGTGGAGGCTATTTGCGCCCCTGGGACTGGGAGGCAGTGCCAGGGCTGGAGAGCAAAGCCTGCTCCTGTGAGCTGCTGGTGGGAGGATCTTCGCTTTCTCTGAGGCGTGCTCCTCCTGCCAGCCTGCACTGCTGGGATGCTTGGAAAACCCATTGTCATCTGCTAATATTTATTTAAATCTGGTGAGGATCCAGTTCTTGTGATGCTATTGCTCCTCTGCTGCCATCGCACACGAAAACAAGGCATGGGCAGATGGAAACATACTCAAGGCTATTTAGAAGAAAGGACACGAATTCAGTGTACAAGGCTGCATGTTTATAGATTAAATGGCTCAAAGCATTTTAACAGATGAATGCTTTAAACTTTCCGTGCAGGCCTTGTTATCTGGATGAGCATGATGTGGTGGCTGTGAGCACAGGCTTGGCTCAGCTCTGGCTGGAGCCAGTGGCAGCCAAATGACAGTGCAAGGGGACACCAGGATGTGCCCGAAGTGAGCAGGCATGCCCTTTGCTGAGCATGGGTCTGGCCCCTTGGTAGGAGTCATAGCACTTCATCCAGGCAGGAGCCCCACAGCTGCACTGAGGGGAAGCCAGTTAAATTTAATATTGCATTAGAGAATGTCATGCACAGGTGATGCTGTTTTAAAGGTAGAGATTCCTCCTGATAACATCAGAGTGTCTCAGAAATGGCAGTACTTGAAATGACTGGAAAGAGTTCTGTGTCACCTGAGTTCATGTGTGGGTGCTGGCTCAGCTCTGAGCTCAGCAGCCTCCTGAGCACCTGAGTTTGTGAGTGAGTGCCGGTTCAGTTCTGGTCTCAACACCCTCGTGAGCATCACAGATGTGCAGGTTTTGGACACAGCACGGTGAAGGTGCAAATCCCCTTTCCTCAGGGAGTATGGGACCAGGGCGCTCTGCTCTGGGGTTCCTGTGCGGGATGAGCTGGGGCTGTGTGGCAGCTGCTATCATTTTGTCCTGGTCTGGCTTAGGGGTGGGAAGTTGTGGGCAAGGGGGCAGTTGTGCCCTGGCTCCTTTTAGGCAGCCTGTGCCAGCTGTTGCTCAGATGGAAACTTCCTTTGTGGATCAGGAGAAGTGGTTGGCTCCTCTCTTACCAGTGCTCGCTCTTGGCTTTCTGGGGGTGTTGTGAAATGTGGCTGTTTGGTGAAATTTAACTAATGACAAACAAATGCTTCATTGCAAAATGATAGTTTCTAGTCTCCAGAAATATTTGCATGTGACAGGAGCTCCGTAAACCCTCCATTTCTTTACAGAACCCTTCTGAAATGAGAATAAAACTCATCCTAGAGCCGTAGGAGAGACACCGAGGTTGTTTTTCCCTGCCCCCGAAAGCCACCAAGCTCCTTTGTGACGGCCACGACCTTGGCCTTCGGGGAGTCTGGCTTCGCCGCCGCCGTCATCGCGTCCCAGTTGTGTCTGCCCCGGCGCGCTATCGCCCTGCTTTGGGCTCTGCAGCGGGGCTGGCACTTGCCACATACCGCACCAACCACGAGCCCCCCGCAGCGCGCGCAGGGCTTGTCTTGGTCTGACCTGAGCGCTCCTGCGGCTCTGTGGGCCAGCGCAGCCCCACGGAGCGCAAACTTCCACCCAGAGGGAAGCTTCGGAGCCGCCGGTGGTGAGCTGGCTGCTGAGCCACCCCTCGTGTCCCTCCGGTGCCCTGAGCGGGGGTGAGGGGCTGTGGCACTGCTGCGCACTGGAACCCTGGGGCAGGCGGCACCTGGGGCTCTGCCCAGAGCGCTGCCGGCCCCTGCAGCTTCTCCAGGCACCTCTTTGGCTCACTGGCCAGTGTTTTGTATTACCTGCACGTTTTGAGAACACCCTGTAAATGTTCCTTGGAAACTGGAAAATGAATCGTTAAGGGAACCATTAGCATAGCTCACTCGGAGTTGCTAGAACATTTTACATTATGTTTTTCTTGCAATTCTCTCTATAAAAATAAAAAAGAAAAGGCAAATTGGCATTGTTTTAAAGTCAAGGGCATTCCTGGGCAGATGCTTCAGCTCTGGGCAGTGGCTGCTGGCAGGGAACCACGTCGGTGCTGCAGGGCCTATGGTTGGGCCACTCCCCACCTGCCTAAACAGCATCTCCTGCCCCTATGGGTGCTGGGGCTGTGCACACCCTGCCAAGCCTTATCCCAGGAGGAGCCTGTCCCACGGCCAGGAATCACCTGCTGTGTCAGCCAGCTTCCTCCAGTCTCCGGCTGTTGGTGGCAGTGGGGACAGGGGTGGCTGAGCATGGAGGGGTGTGCGGGGAGCCCTGCCCAGCCCCATCCCTGGCAGGGGCACATGTGTGAGGTACTCTCGATGCACACCTGCTGGAAGGTGTTTCTGTACTTGCACAACTCTTCCCATACATGAAGAGCTCTTTAAAAGCTGTTTCAGAAGCCATTCAATTGCGAACCTGCTTTGCAGTTTCAGATAATTAATCCTCAAAAACAGCCCAGGATCCTCTGGGAGTCCTGTGTCTGTTGTCACAACACCTGCTGTGAGAGGCTCTGCTGCTTGTGGCACACACAGTGCTGAGCGTGGTGGAGACAGAGTGGAAGCCTTATGGAAACACAGAAATGAACACTGTCAGATTTCTGACTGCACAGAGAGAAGAGAGGTGTTGGGTGATTAGCAGAAAGGCCTACTATGTGTGAATCTAAAACACGCTGGATAAGTAAGACATTTTTAGCCAAGCTTTTCTACGTGCTGCTGGCATTCCTCAGCGGGATCTGCTCTCCAGCAGCCCCTCGCACCCAGTACCAGGGCTCTGTGGCACATAGCATGGGGGGATGTGGAGTGCCCTGAGATAGGGTGGTGGGATCACACCAGGAGGACAGGCGGGATGCCACATAAGCCAAGAAAGGAACACGTTGGTTGCAACGGGACTTGACTACGGCAGGCAGGGTGCAGCCAACTGTGTCTCCTCCATTTAACCAGAAATTCAAGAAAAGCCTTGGGAATGGAGATGGTTGGGGAAGGGTGGTGAGCTGCATCTACAGATGAGTCACTGATTGCTCCTGCTAAAGAGATGAGAAATCACTCAAAAGGTTTCCGCCATAAGAACTGAGGATGAAATTGCTTATCCAGTAACTGACCTGAAACTGAGGTGGGATCTGCACAGCTCCCAGGCAAGGACAGTGGGGCTTTTCTGGATATAAAGTTTTTTTCAGGAAGTCCCATCTTTGTCACACTCACTGTTGATGTAACCTGATTTCTCAGAGCTCACCTGCAAGCAACAAACAATGCCAGAAATGAAAGGGGATCTAATTTTAACCCAAAAGTTGTGGTGACCTGCAGACTGTTAAAAGCTAATTGCCTCATCCAGTGGTTGCAGCAAAGTGAGTTCTAGTAATTAATTCAATGTGCTGGTGCTCCCCAAACTGCCTGGACACATTGGCTCCTGATTTGGATAAGCCCCTCTCCTCCTGTCATGCCCTCTGGAAAAGCAGTTTCTCCATGGATCTTACCAAACAGATCAGATCAGGCTGGGGAGGAGACGGTACAGCTGAGAGGGGAGAATCTGGGTGTGTGGAAGGGTGAGGTGTTGGAGAAGGGGAGTCAGGCTCTCGGGATGTCTTGGCGTGGTGGTTAACGTGGCATCAGATGGTTGGCAGCACTGTGCTCTGCCTTGTTTGGTGCACGAACCTCATTATTGAAGCCAAAATTCCATGAGCACTGCAACAGTCAGTCTCAGTCGCTTTCTCTCCCTAGGCTGTGCTGTCCCTGTGCCTGTACTTTGTCACACTTTATCACACACTGGACACAGTGGTGGGCAGTGTCACGAAGTGCACGCAGCATGACCTCTGCATGGTCAGGGCCAGGCTTGGCTTGGTTGTTGCTCACCTGCTTGCTGCTCAGTGCTTGGCTGATCCATCACTGCAGTTCTGGGTTTGCCATGACCGTGCTCACCACAGCTTGTCCTGACCACGTTTGCTGTCCCTTCTCTTGTTCTCCGTCTGTTTTATGCTGCAGGTTGGAGACTGGCCGTGACCATGTCCTGCCCATTGACTATTACTTCCCACCTCAGAAGACCTGCCTGATCTGTGGGGATGAAGCGTCCGGGTGCCATTACGGAGCCCTCACATGTGGGAGCTGCAAAGTCTTCTTCAAAAGGGCAGCTGAAGGTAATGGGGACAGAGAGGAGGGAAGGTCACTGCCCCACTGTGGTGGCATTCTAGGATCTCTTAAACCAGGAAAGGAGAAAAATCAAGGATAAAGTGATTTCTCTGTCCTGCGTTTGTCATTTCACTTTACAGATTGCTCTCAAAAGGCAGCCAAACCAATTTGCCAAAATACAATTCTTTTCAGTGGCATTGAACAACCTCATCTTTTGGAAGGTGTCCCTGCCATGGCAGGAGTGTGGACCAAGATGGTCTTTAACGTCCTTTCCAACCCAAACCCTTCTGTGATTCCATGATAATCTTAGTGACCGGGTGAGACCCTGGAGCAGTCAGTTCCTGCTTCTCTTCTTGACTCTCCAGAGTGCTTTAAGCTCCCATCAGCCCACCTGTGATCTCAGATGCACAACTCCCTGTTCAGGGGAGGCTTTTCCTCTCCTGCACCCCTTCCAGAGAGTCACTTCCATGACTGCCCACAAAGCACAACCATCTGTCCATCAGGAGCCATGATCTGACCTTGGGGTCCACGATCCTTCTCCCCAGCCCGTGAGAAAGCAACTTCTCCTTCATGTCCACCTCCGTAGTGTCAGGCTCTCCAGCGATAAGCGTGAGCCCAAATGTTCCCTCTCAACAGCAAGGTCTTTGTACCATCTTTCCTTGGGAAAGAACATGCAGAAGCACCCAGCCCAGCTGTTTCCTTAGGCTGTGCCTCAGCAATGTCTGGTTTCTACCTGCAGCTCAGAGTCGTGGTTCTTGGGCAGCAGTGAGAGTCTCTGTTGTGGAAGATGAACTGTCCAGCAATGTAACATGTCTGTAGTCACTCATCAGGCTTGTAGTCAGGAGACGTGAACCAGCACAAAGCCATTGTTTTTCCTTGGTGCTAACACGCTTTATGTGGTGCACGGGCACGCTGTTGGCAGCTGGTGTCCCTGGCCGTGGTGTCCCCAGGAGAGGGCTGGCAGCAGACATGGGGACAGAGCTTCTGTCTCACCATGACCTTCCCCTCTGCCCAACCTCTCCCTTCTACAAGCAGAGGTCCCAAGTTAGGGGTGCTCACCTGCTGTTGTCAGAATGCTGCTTCTACATCAATTAGATCAATTATCGTTATCCTGCCTCTTCTTGGAGTCGTGTTTCCCTCATTCCTCTGTGCCAGAAGGCAACTTGCCAGTGCTGGTTCAGGGAAGAATAGGGGCTCTGCCACAGGGGACATCAGTGTCCTGTTGCCAAAAAGGGCAGTCAAATAATAGTTAATAAATTTTGCATATTTCTCCAAAGTAAATCATTTGCACATCCGTCTCTGCTGCACACCAGCTCTGTGTCAAGCCAAGTGGGTTGGCTTGTGCAGCCAGAATAAATAACAGATGCTTGTTTAAGTCAGCAAGTTATTGTTGATTTATAGTAAGTGGAGTTTTGGCTCTCAGTCAGATAAACTGCTGCTGGAACGCCTGTGTCTGTGGGTGAGTGTGGGAGCTGTGCTCCCCTGGCACCAGGATGGGCTCTGTCCTGTGGGTGACAGGGACTGGAGGTGCCCATGGGCAGAGGGGCAACCCGGGCTGTTCTGAGGCACATGCCGTGGAGTTGTTCCCTGTCCTGATTGTGTTATATCATTAATTTAAATGGTATTTATGTCTCTTCCTGGTTCTTCAGCCTCGCAGTGTGGCAGAGGGTTGGGAGTGTTTGGTCATGTTGGGATTGGGCGGCAGCCCCTTGCCTTTCCTGAGGAGCCATGTGTGTGTGCAGGGAGGGGCAGGGGGGGCTGACAAAGTGTGAGGTTTCATCTTATGTTACCCTGAGGTACATGGATAAGTCTTTATTTTGGGGAAGTGACAATAAATCACGCTCCTTTATAGGTTTTGAATGCAGGGACGGCAGGCGATGATTTCTGTTCTAATTTTTGGTGAGTTTCCAGACAGATCTCCTCCTTCTTAAAGCTGTGGAGCGTTACTGAAAGCTGATATTTCAGTGCGTTCTCATGTTTTAAAGTCCATAAAATGCCTCTCAGAAAACCTTAGGTCACCCTTGGAGACTCTTCAGCAGTAGATCAAAATGTTTCCCCATGAGAAAAGAAACCTGTTACCTTCCTGGTGGTGGTGTCCAGCCACAGCCTTCGGTGGAGGGAGCAGCAGAGGGCTGTGACTGGAGCAGCACAAACAGCACCTTGGAGGGGAGGGAAATAGCTGGGCACATCATTTCTTTTTGATTATATTCTTCTGAGATAATAGTGAACTTATCTGGCAGGGATTCAGGGATATTTGAGGAGGTTTTATAGACACGCACTGGCTTCTAAGGGGTGAGAAAGGGAAACGATTGGAAAAAAAAATAGTTGTGACACTGATTCTTCTTCTCTTTGGACACACGGAGGGGTTTATGGGCAGGAGCAGGTCACCCCTGCTTTGATGAAATATTTGACAGATTTGAGGGGTTTTGCACCTTCGGGTTCAACTGCTTTTTCCAGCAGGATGCTGGAAGAGTTAATAGAAAAGACAGGAATGTTGTCCTGATCTCATTTTGCCAGCTCTCATGATTCCTGGACTCTCTCAAGATGTCCAGGCTGTGTCCAGGCCAGCACTGAAGCACACCCTTCAGATTCCCCACGCTGCTGTGGATCACCTCACCTGCAAGGTCACCACCCTCGTTTTGTGACCAAGCCCAGCGCTGGGCTCTCCCTTGCAGTCACCTGCCCCAGGGTCGCAGCAGGGACAGTCCAGAGGGCTGGGTGGCTGCTGCTCCTTCACTGCCCACAAAGAAGGGCTCCCCCTCCTCATCTGGTGAGCAAAAAGCTCATCCAGCCCAGCACAGATGTTGTTTTTCCCTACGTGAGTAGGCAGGACACCTCTTGGCGTGGTTAGCATGGCTGGGGTGGGTTGAAGACATGAGAATTCAGCCCTCGTCATGCCACCCTTGTCCCTGAAACAGAAAAATGCTTCAAACAAGGCAGCTCCTGTCTCAGGAAGCAGCCCAGTGGTTCCTGCTGTCCCGTTCTGTCCAGGAGGGGGATCATCATGTCTCTGCATATATCCCTGGAGAGAAGCAGACCTTCCTTATCCCTCTGAGGCTGCTGAGATCTGGTGGCCACCTTGGCCAGCCCAGAGCTGCCTCTGTGCAGCATTCCTGGCAGTGTAGAACTGGAGTGCTTTGGGCTGTGTTCCCTGATGGGGCTGCCTTTAAATAGCAGAGAGCTAAATGTAAAAAATAACACAGTATTTGGCAATTTTCCTAGCAGGCACCCAGCCAGACTGCTATGCAGGCTGCTCTGATTGCCTCCATCATTCTCCATATGGATTAATACTCTGTGTTCTGACCTGCTGAGGATTAGCGTTACACCAGAGAGATGTCTCTGGGCCAACTCCGCAGTTTCATGCCAGGTTTCAAGATGACACCAAGTTAAAGTGAACGTTTGCAAAGATCCTTGCCATGTTGTCAAAAGTTTTCTCCTCTTTCCCAGGCTGATCTGACACACAAAGAAATTGAGTCTGCAGAGGATTCAGTGGTGCTGCAGCACCACGATGCTCCACTGGTGGGTTTTTCATGATTGTTTGGGTGTTATTTGCCTTAAAAAGCCATGGGGAGAGCAAAAGGTGGGACAACCAGAGCATAGGGAAAGCTCAGGGTGCTTCCCTATGCTCACTGTAGCCATCTGGTAAATACAGAGGACTATTCAGAAAACAACTTTGCAAAGGTAGTTCATGAGCAGTGGCTCAGTGCTGGCTCCTGGGAGCCTTGTGGCTGAGCCCTCTTGAGTTATTAATAGGAGCATCACACGGGAAGGGTGCCAGCACCAAACCCACAGCTCTGGGCATGGCCCTGCTCGTGACAACCCCAAGGCCCAGAGGCTTCCCAGGAGAGCGCTGGAGCCTCCATGGTTACATGAGACCTGGGGGAGTCACTTTCACAGAAAGCTTGGCCTTATTCCCCAGCTGTTAAAATTCAGTTTATGCCCTGAAATACGGGGATCTCTCTCTTCCAAAGGGCATTTACTGGTTTTTCACATTTACAGTTGTATATCTTGCTCCAGATGTTTGCAAAGATTACTTTGCTGTCTGGAGGAGAAAGTCTGGGCACAACAGCTCGTGTGGCAACAGGCTGTTAGTTAGATGATTCCTCTTGATTGACCAACTCACTGCCATAAATTGTTACTTTTAGTCAAGAAGAACAGGAAAGCAGTTCTTCCCCTTGGCTCCCAGTGTGTGCTGCGGTCCCAGGAGATGAGTGGGAGGGCTCAGAGGTGGCGGAAATATCTTTCTGCCTGGTGTGAGGTGGCCCAGGAGGGGCCCAAGGTGGAGGGGACGTTCCTGGCAGAGGGGACACTGGCACTGCAGTGTGTTCATGGTGGGGGCTGCTGCACAAATGCTCTCTCGGGGTGCCTGTGCTGCTCTGGGAAAGCAGAGGGTGCTGGGTGTGAGTTCCCTCCTCATCTGTGCACATGTCAAACAGGACCTGGGCAGCAGAGGAGGAGCTGGGGCTTCTCTGGGTGACATCTGCCGTGTCCTCAGCTGGGCAGTGGTCTGTGGGTGGGTGCCTTGCCAGCGCCCTGGGGGAAGGACGGGCTGGGTGATGGGCCTTGCAAGGAGCGGGACTGCTGGGGAACACCGGAGAGTGGGTGTAAGGTTTGGACCTGTATGTACAGCTTTGCAAAGCAAGAGCCTCTGCCTTGGAGTGACACGAGAAAACGTCTCTGTTTGCAGGGGAGAAAAGGGAAACAAAGCGGTAGTTTCAGTGTTAAACTCCAGAGAGGGAAAAGTAGCACATTTATCTTTAAATAAAGAACAGCTGATTGCAAATGTCTCACCTTGCTCTGAAATGGAGAGTGAATTACCCTGAAATCAGAAACAGGTCTCTATGTGTGAGAAGTCACTTCAGATGGAAGGAACTCATCCGTGTTCCAGCCACCCTTCCCTGTTCTCCTGCCTTTTAGAGCCGGTGGTTCCTTCTCCGGTGGTTAAAAGGAAATCCTTGCATCCTCAGGAATTAGGGCGAGGTGAACTTGGCTCATTCTCACACTGAGCAGCAGCACCACCACCATGACCAGCTGTGGCTGTTTGATTCTCTTTTTGTTCCTGGCGAACAGCATAAAGCAAACAGGGCTCACTTGTGCAGGCCCAGGCAACAGGGAACAGGTTCCTGTCCCAAAGAGCCTGTCCATGAACCATGCAGCTGCCCTGGCCGTCTCAGCAATGTCACTGTACTGTGACAGTGGGGAGAGCTGTTGGCTGCAGCTCACAGCCCGTGCTGCTCCGGGGTGGCACGGCCATCCTGCAGCCTCCTCCAGCATGCCCCATTTGTCCTCCGGGGCACTCTGCCTGCTCCGGCTCGTGGGAGAGGCTCCCTCTCCATGTCCCTTCTCAGCAGTTCTGGAGCTCGGAGATGCTACTGAGGAGCAGATGGGAAACAGCACAGTGGCCTCATTCAGTGAGGCTTGGACTCCACTAGCAAACCTCATCTGTCCCCACGGTCCCCTCCCATGGGTGCCTAACAGAGACAGAGCAGAGGGGGAGATGAGCCCACATGTTGGGAGCCGTCCAGATCCTGGGGACGAGGAGGGGAGTGGGGCTGGTGGGTGCTGCTCCTGACACAGGGGAATTTGGAGGAGCTGTGCCTGATCCTGGAACATCCTTGGGGGGCTCAGGCAGCCAAATCTCCTTCCAACTCTCCATTCCCCAGAAAGTAGGGCACCCATTTGTGAGTACTTGAGAAGGCTTAGTGGAGGGAGTGTGGCCTCAGCGCTCAGCGCCCCGGCACAAAAATAACTCCAAGTAACCCAGTTTCAGCTGAAGGTCTTTATTACTCATCCTCCTCCTCAATGAACTGCTGAAAGGGAGGATGGTGTTTTGTGCTCCCTTTAGGGATTTAGGTGTCAGTAAGACTTGCCTAAGTATCCTTCTCATGGGAAATGAGCCAGGGATGGGGTGAGAAGAGCTGTTCTGAGGACAGTGTTAAAATGATTTAACAGGTATGAGACGAGGTGGGTGACGGCAAGTGATGACTGAGGCACAGGGGTGGATGATGATCCACTTTGAAGGAGACAGTTCTGAGAAGGTCAAACGTGGGGTGCTTGTGCGGCCACCGGGCGCTGTGAGAGGAGTGGGCTGGGTGCTGAACCCTGCCAGGGGGTTCTGTGGGAGTGGCAGTGGCGGCTGGTCCTGCCAAAACCATGGCCAGGCACTAGTGGGGAGACCCAGGAGGGCACTGTGAAAGCCCCAGGCAGTGGCAGCGAGGGCAGCAGTGGTGGAGGTGTGTGGGTTGTTAAATCCGTGCACCAAAATTGGTACATCTCGTGCCAAAACTGGCACCTTAAGGGGTTGGATTCAGCCTCATCATGTTTATAGATTTCTGATGACTCCAAAGGGCTATTCCCCTAAGAATGCAGAAAGCAACCCCTTCTAGGATGGTAAATAAAGGCCATGGGCTGGTTTCCCACGTGGGCTGCCCATGTGTCTATAAGCTGCATCTCTCTGCTGCGTGCTAAGCCCAGTTTGGTTTGGAACAGCCTGAAGAACATCAGATGAATCCTCATCCAGTAAATGTGTTCAGACTTGACAAGAAAAGTGATGATTCAGGAAAGAAAGTTCATTCTTGGCTTGTCTAGCAAATGGGGCAGTGAAAAAAAGAACTGTGGCCTGGAGCTGCATAGGCTTCTTTTTGAGTGAGTGGAGGGCGAGTCTGAGGTATGGGTTAGTCTGACCATAAGTAACTTCTGAATTTTCTGCACATCCCCAAAACCCATGGCTGCACAAGGTCGCCCGTACAGGGAGTCAGTTGCTGGTCCCAGTTCCCTCCTGGCAGACTACAGGTACAGCCCAGGGGACAAGGTGGCATCAGACCCACCTGTGGAGCAGCAGCTCCCCAACCCCGGTATCTGCAACCTGGAGACAACAGACCCGACTGGTATTAATGGGTTGCACAAAAAATAATTCAGTCCCAAAAAGGTCTGTACAGCATCATGGTTATAAGGGGATTGGTAGGTGAGTGTCGTGGCAGAAAGATCAAACTGTGGGGTTTGGTGGTCTGGGAGAAAACCACCAAAAGCCGTGCAATAGATGGATGACATTTAAAAAATGAGAACCAAACTCTCCAGACTGCCCTTGGTGATCCCAAAAGAGCCCAGCCCGTGTCTCCATTGGTACTCAGCACCCACGTTCAGTTTCTCCGGTGTTTTTAGGTAAACAGAAGTACCTCTGTGCCAGCCGGAACGACTGCACCATCGACAAGTTCCGAAGGAAAAACTGCCCGTCCTGCCGCCTGCGGAAGTGCTACGAGGCCGGGATGACTCTCGGAGGTACGACTAGGGTCCCCTCCCAGGTCCCTGCAGTGCCTGGAAAATGAGGCTGATGGGAGGTGATAAAATGCTCAGGAAACATTTGCGGGGTTCTAATACCAAACCTGCGAATTTTGATAGCTTTTGTTTGTGTTTCAGGAAATGTACTTTTCCCTGATTTCAAACCTTGTTAATCTAAAAAAAAAATATAAACAGCAGGGTGAGTTGGTTCTGGCTTCTGGATCACTCCCCTCTTTTGATGGGATTATTCCAAGGCAGAATGGGGGAATTTCTTGGTGAAATTACAACCTGTGTTTTCCTTTGCTGGATGGAAGCTACGCCTGTGTCCCTGGTGAGGGTCCTTTTTACAATTTGTCTCTGTTTCCAAACCTGTAGCCCTTCCAAAACTGACAGAGTGCCGAAATCCAAAACCTGAGGTTTTCTGCTCAAAATCTATAAGCTACAGTGTTGATCACTGCATGTCTCCTAGTTGAGTTCATTTGACGAATCCTTCCCTGTGTGGTGAGGCTCTGGCACAGGGTGCCAAGAGGAGCTGTGGCTGCCTCATCCCTGGAAGTTTCCAAGGGCAGATTGGATGGGGCTTGGAGCAACCTGGGGTAGTGGAAGGTGTCTCTGCCCATGGCAGGAGTGGCACTGGATGATCTTTAAGGTCCCTTCCAACCCAAAACCCTGGGATTCTGTGATGTTACATTGAGAAGGAAGATACCCTGGAAAAGGGGGCTGACAGACCTGCCCCTGCTGGGAAGCCCTGGATTGAGAGGGTTCTGGGGCTGCAGAGAGGAGCCCCGGCAGTACCAGGCGCAGTGTAGGGGGACAGGGGCAGCCCACACCCGTTGGGTGTGCCAGCATGTTGGGTTAAATCCTGGCCCCGCTGGTGGGATGGGCTGAGCCTCCAGAGCTGCTGGGCTGCAACAACACTGTCTTGAAGGACTTGTTACTGAAGTGGCTCTGATTTGTGGCTCACCAAGGAGCAGAGGGGTTCATTTTATTTCTCCCCAAAGGTCCCAAAAGGCAGTGCAGTCCTAACCCCCTTTTCTTAGCTTATTTTTAAGTGTTTTTTTCTTGTGAAGTTTCCTTAAGTAGGAGAAGACATACATCAGTGTAACCCTCTTCTGCAGAACACACTGACAAAATTAATGCTAATACGGATACCCCGCTCCCTTCTTTTTTCTTCAGCTCTTTGGGTCACCCTGACCTGTTCTGCCTGGTCTATTTTACATTTGGTTTGGATGTCAGTGTAAAGGCAATTGTTAGAAACAGGCAAGCTTGTGGTTGCCCACAGTAACCTCTCCCACAGTGGAGGCAGGGAATTTGAAATCACTCCCAAGCTCCAACCAGTTGTTTTTAACCAGTGGTTAGTTAACCAGTGGTTAATTACAGTCACTGGTGGGGTACATCCCGGCAGCCCTGCGGCTCTGGTGGGGGAGGAAAAGGAGGAGGAGAAGGAGGTGACACACTGAATGCCTTCTGCAGGCTCTGCTCTGGAACAGGATGGCAATGTGTTGAAGCACTTCATTATTGATTGAGATCACAGTGACCTGCAAGCTAGTATCCACTAACCGCGATCTTCTCTCTGTAGAGAGGGAAAAGAAAAAAAAAACAAACCAAAAAAGAGAAAAAAACCGATGGTAATACTATTTTAGTGTGTTGGATCCTGCTGGTGTGCTGGCCTGTGCCCACCATCCCACTGCATCTGTGCCTGCTGCCAGGGAAAATGCTGCAGGGATCCTGCCAGCCCTGAGCCCAGGAAATGTCCTGGTATGGACATGGCTGCAGGGATCCTGCCAGCCCTGAGCCCAGGAAATGTCCTGGTATGGACACGGCTGCAGGGATCCTGCCAGCCCTGAGCCCAGGAAATGTCCTGGTATGGACACGGCTGCAGTGGTCCTGCCAGCTCTGAGCCTGGGAAATGTCCTGGTATGGACATGGCTGCAGTGGTCCTGCCAGCTCTGAGCCCAGGAAATGTCCTGGTATGGACATGGATGCAGGGATCCTGCCAGCCTCATGCCCAGGGAGCATGTGAGGTGCCAGGGGCTGTTCCTGCAGGGAACTCCAAGCTCCTGTGCCCACAGCCAGAGCTGGCAGCCGCCCAAGCTGCAGGTTATCAGGGCACCTCCAGTCTGGCTGCTGCAACCATGTGGGTCTTGGCTTGGAGCAAAAACTCCAAACACGTGTAATTCCTTTCATTTTTTTGATGGCAGGGCTAGAAATCTCCTGTAGTAAAGGCCAAAAGCTTGTGAAAGCCCAGGCTTGAGGCATAGCTGTGTTTTGTCCTAATTCAGGTTCAGCTGCTGGGGTCAGAGCAGAGCTCACGTCTCACAAACACAGTGGGTGTTGATGTGAGCAGTTCGAGCCAGGGGGAATCTGCCACAATTTTTGCAGAGCCATTGCAGTAGTTACAATCAGTGTTGTGTTGGATGTACCTTATTTTGTCTGTCCTTGACTTACAGCAATTGGATCTTTATTACAACTTTGTTTGCTTGATTAAAAACCCTAATTTTATTGATTTTCTGTCCCCACAGTGGGTATTTGTCACCTGTGTGTCAATAACCCTTTTGCCTCCTACACAGCCACCCAGGTGACATTCCTCACCTCCTTGCTCCAAGGCGTGTTGTCGTCTTTAGTGTCCTCATGGCTCGTGCAGTTTGCCAACACCTATCAGCCCTTGCCTGCAGACCTCAGTCCCTCTGTTCAGTGATCATTCTTAAGGTTCATCCCTATTTTCCCATCCATGCATTGCCATACAGGCTGGTTGAGTAAAAATGCTTAAGTCTGGTTTTGGGGTGAATGTAGACATTCACTAGCAAAGGGCCATGAGCTACCCTTGTAAGAAACAAACCTGTTCGATGTTGTTTCAACACTTATAATTGCCTTTGAGATGTATCACTATGGGGCTTGCAATCATTCAGCAATACTACCTACTATTATATCCTTCAAGTTCTTGGAATTCATATGGACCCGACTGACTCAGATCTCTTAAATGTGTCTGCTACAACCAGTAATGTTATTATTATCAGCTGAAATTATTGTGCCAGACCAGACTGCTAGATTGACAGGTTCAGGTTTTGACAAGCCTTGTGCTGAAGTTCATAAAAACTGCAAAGGGCAGCAGGATATAAACCTGTTCAGCTCCTCAGTGTCCCGCTGGCAGCTGAGCTCAACGTGTGCTGCCAGGGGCTGCAGGATCTCTCTGTCGTAACCAGTGCAAGAGCAGCTTCTTCCAGGTCCCCATAACTTCCCTGAGTCCTGGCATCATGAAAATTGGTGCTGGAGCCCAGAGTGCTCCTTCCTCAGGGCATTAGAAGTGCCTGTGAGGGAGGTGCTTGAAATGTGCATCACTTTGGCCGTCGCTCTGAGTGTGCTCCTGGGGGTTCTTGCACTGGTGAGTATTTTATTGTGATATATAATTGTGTCCTTTAAGCTTTTTTCCGAATCCGTACTGTACTTCCCCAGAGATGCCCAGGTCAGCTTGCAGGGCTTGGGGCAGTGCTGTGCTGCAGCTGCACCTCGAGGCTCCCTGGGCCCTTTGTCCCTGCTGACAGCCAAGCAGGAACATCCCAATATTGGTCACATGTCCTAAGGTTCCTCCCACCTTGGCTCGAAGAAGTGCAGTGTAGACTTCTGCTCAGCCTAGCTCATCCTAGATAAAAACATTACGGATGTCTTTAATTCTAACTTTAAAATTTTTGTTTATATTACTTGCTGAGTAGGAGCCACCACCACAAAGGAGTTTGGCACAGGTGACTGAGTAGAAGCCAGTCTTTACCTCTGAAGGTTTTCTCCACCTGGTAATGTCAGCATTTCAGTGACCTGTGGGACAGCTGCTCCTGGAATGCACAAACCCAAGGCCCCTCTGATAGCGCAGTTATCACCCACTGTCACAGAGGAATCTGGTTTGTGGCTGCAGTCTCAGAGCCAGCACAGTAGGTACCTGCTGTCTTCTCACTTCAGTCAGGATCTTTTAATACTAGGTAATTAAATATTAAGGAAAAAACCCCAAACATTTAAACCAAACCATGTGTGTGTTTTGTACATGTGGGTTTGGCTTCATTCACACACCTGACGTGGGGCACTGGTTGTTTCTAAATCCAAACTCTGTCACAGGCTGCCCAAGGCAGTGGTGGAGCCACCATCCCTGGGGGGATTTAACGGATGTGTGGATATGGCACTTGGGGATATGGGTTACTGGTGGCCTTGGCAGAGCTGTGACTTTGGAGGCGAGGGAGAGGAGGCCATATCAAAAGAGTGGCTGATGGCCAGAGGCCATCACACTGTGCTGCAGCACTGTTTTCCTCTCACTCTCCTTTATTTTTCTTAATCTTTTCTCCTCCCATTTTATGGAGAGGCCTGTCTTCACTGCCTGTACAGCAGATCATCCAGAGTACAGTGCTTAAAGATCAACGTCTGGAGTTAATTTACAGAGCTGCACTTTGACTTGACATTTTTATGTTTTGCTGCTTATTTTTCCAATTACAGCTGAAAAGGAAATTCGAGATAAGTAACATATAATGAAGGAGCCAAAACCCCAAGGATAACTGGTTTGATGTTGTATTCCCTGCTTGAAGGAAGCCATGGGCTTCTGTTCTCTAATTAGTGGTGGTTTGGAGTCGGTGAGGGGTGGCAGTAGCAGCCCACCTGTGCTGAGCACTGTCATGCTGGTATCAGTGAGGGTGTTTGGGAGAGCCTGGCTGTGGGACAGCAGGCATTGCGGGGAGAAGGCTTTTATCTCGGATGCATCCCGCTTCTACTCTGGTCTGGGATGGAACAATCCCACCTGGGCATCCAAGTGCAATGGTTTTTCTCCCTGGAACATGACCATGTACTGAGTTCATCATCTTGTGTTGCTCCTGTTTTTGATTGCATATGAGCAGTTGTTTGAGTTGAGTCAAAACCTCTTGTCTCTCTTCTCTGGATCTTCCTCTCTGTTAGAGAGTGGGAGTTAGAAACTGGTCGTGGCTGAGGATGTAAGCGATGTTGGTTCTTTTCCATGTCAGATTAACAAGGAAATGGATTTTGTCACACAGTGTGTTCTCCTCTCATCCTTAGGCGAGAACTGCAATGCCAGGGCACTCCTTGGGCAGCGTCCACTGAGGGAGGAGCTGCTGCTGGTCATCACTTTTCCTTTCCTCATAACTATAAATGATGGAGCCAAGAAGCCCTGACTTTTTTTTTTAATGTATTTTTAAGTATCACACTAAACTGTGTCATTCCCACAGCCCGCAAGCTGAAGAAGCTGGGTAACCTGAAGGCACAGGACGACCTGGAGGGAGCCAGCTCATCCAGCCCCACGGAGGAGCAAACTCCCAAGCTGGTGATGACGCGCATCGACGGCTACGAGTGCCAGCCCATCTTCCTCAATGTCCTGGAGGCCATCGAGCCTGGTGTGGTGTGTGCTGGCCACGACAACAGCCAGCCTGACTCCTTCTCCAACCTGCTGACCAGCCTGAATGAGCTTGGGGAACGGCAGCTGGTCTACGTGGTCAAATGGGCAAAGGCCCTGCCAGGTGAGAAGGAAAACAAACAAATCCCCTCCCAGTTACAAAGCCCCGTCTGCACTGCTGGGGGCAGGTGCAAAGGGGGTGGTCTGCAGCCCATGTCCCACCACACCGCTCCTGGGGGACCATCTCCATGGGCAGTGTGTGTGTCCCCTGCCTGGGAAGCAGCCTGTAGCAGCGTGGGACTTGTCTCTAAAGGGGCTGGCAATGGGAGAGGGAACGGAGGGGTGATGGAGTGTGTTGGAACTTATGCTCTGGGTTCTGATAGCCCCTGGCCAGTGATACCGTGTGGGCACAGGGCACTTCCCCCCTTGGCAGGGCTGCTGCTGGTCAGGGCTTGGGGTCCTGCTCTTCTCCCCTTCTCTCCATGGAGGTTTTGCTCCACTTCCAGGCCGGGTCGGCCAGCCCTGCAGAACTGCCCTCTAGACAAGGATTAGCCCTATCCCGGGACCCACCTGAAGTGATGGAAAGGGTAAATTGCAACATGGCAGAAGAGCAATGCAGAATCCCAAAGGGCTCTTTCCTGGCAGTCACTCAGGTTGGCCATGTGATAGCCTGGTGGGATATATTTATGATGCCTTCAGAGAGGTAATATGGGCCAGGAATTTTCCAGATGCTGGTCAGCAGGTGCAGTAAATGGAGCATCCTGGTGACTGATGTGTTTATTGATCGGAATCTGCAAGGGGTCACTGGTTGGTGACACGGTTCCTGTTCCACGTTGTAATCCTGCAACTGAATGAGTGGGATTGCAGAGGGCTGAGCTCATTTGGGGTGCAGCAGGACCCAGCTCACCTCCCAGCATCCCAGAGACTGGGGCATGGGGCCAGTTCCTGCTGCCTTCTCCATTCTGGCCCCCCTCCTCAGGGAACACCATAGAAAAGAGGGAACCCACTCCTCGTGTGTGTGGGGTGATACAGCAGAGGAGGAGACTGAGGCACTGTGAGTTTGCCACTCTCTGCCAAACCCTGGTGATGAACTGTGGTCAGGTGTCTGATGTTCCCAGCAGTTTAGCAGCCCCCTGGACTGGTGCTCCCAGGGGGATATTGGTCTGAATACCCTTAAATGCAGAGCAGCCCATTCTGTTTCTGCTATTCTTGAGTCTCTTGGCTCGTAAAACCAGGGACAAATTCTGCTTCCTCTTTGGCTTATCTACACGAGACATCAAGATCAGACACAGAGACACCACCAAAGCCACCTGAGGCTGTACCACTGCAGTAGTGCTGATGGAAAGGGAGAGTGCTTTGGAAAATGTTTTCTATCATAACCACCACCTTATCAGAGGGTTTTACTCTCCTGAACTGCACCTGATGCCTGACCCCTCAGTGTGCAGTGGTGCCAGCTGCTGCCCTGCTGCCCCCCCAGGTCTGGTGCTGACTGTGCCAGGGTGGCATCTGGGCAAGGTTTGTTCTCCACCTATTTTGCCTTGAAGAGCTCTCCAAGCCACAGAGATCCTTGCCTCAATGGGTTGTAATTATACACTGGAGCTGTTAAATTGCTTTAATATTTGATTGAAATAATGCGTGATTGCCTTGAAAGTCAATTATATTTGCCCATTTACAAGTACATTGAAAAAAGCAGCATTGGAGATGGTGTAAGCATGCCTGGGGTTTAACTCTGAGCCTCCATCTGGGAATGCTAATTTGAATTTAGTTGCTATTTTTGTTTGTCTTGCAGTATAGCTGAGGTTTCCATGCTCATTTCCACAGTCATTGGATCCATGCAGTGTGTATGGGACAGAAACTGGAGCACCTGTAACCATGGTGGGAGGCCTCGGGGTTGCCTGCTGGCTCTGACTGTCACATTAAAATCCAGTTACCTAAATTTGGTAAAGTCCTAATGGCACTTTTTCACCTCCTTGTGTCCAAAGTCCCCTTTCTTCCCTTCCAGGGACAGGTTTGTGCTTGTCTATCATCGATTCCCAGTCAGGCTGGGAGCTCCACGTCACGGCTGGTGTGCTCGTGTCCTGAGATATGCTGAGCTTGGGCTGTGGACTGACCACCTTGTCTTAAGAGGAGTGCTGCAGGAGAGCTGGAGTCTGCATGGAAACAGCCCTGAGAACTTCAGGAACCTAACAGTAATTTGTAACATCCCTCCCTCGCTGTTTATTAGGATTTCGCAACCTGCACATGGATGACCAGATGTCAATAATCCAGTACTCTTGGATGGGCCTGATGGTGTTTGCTATGGGGTGGAGATCCTTCACCAACGTCAATTCCAGGATGCTTTACTTCGCTCCAGACCTGGTCTTCAACGAGTAAGTGCAAAACAACAACAGCCTAACGCTGGGCTTTGGGTCAGCCCAGGTGACAAACTACACTTAGAGCAGTCACACTGAGCTGCCCAGCCCAGCCCAGCCCAGCCCAGCCCAGCCCAGCCCAGCCTGGCCCTGCCCAGCCTGCTCCCCACTGCCACCGCCTGTGGTGACCTTCAGGACCAATGTGGGCACTGTGATGCCTCTCTGGGTCCTGCTGCTGCTGGTGTGGGGTGAGGGGCTGCTCCATACAGACCTGCCTTTCTGCTATGGACTTTGAATTCCAATTTCCAGCTCTTTTGGGCAGCTGGAGTGAGCAGAGACAGAGACAAAATGTACTGTAAGGTCCTGGTGGGCTCTCCTTGATGTACCATCAGCTTAGAGCTGGGGAGGGTTTGCTGGCACTCAGATAGAAGAGCCTGGACCCAACAACCAAACACAGCAGCAGGCAAACCCCAACCTGCCTGGGAGCTCCAACTCGGCCTCATATCCCTCCCAGAAAGAAATGTTTGGGAAATCATTGCAGTTGCTCTTCAGACAAACACTGCAAGTACCTTGTAGCCATCTGTGTCCAGAGAGGATCACACACAGGTGTTTTGGAAAATGCTCCATTCCTGCATGTGGCATCCCTGGGACAGAGCTCGGGCCCTTGGCAGCGGGGTGTGCCAGGCAAGGGAGGGTTTGCTGGGTCAGGGAGCATCCTCCCCGTCACACACGTGCACTTTGGTCTCTGTGCCATCCGTGCCCGTCTCGCTCTGCCAGGTACCGCATGCACAAATCCAGGATGTACAGCCAGTGCATCAGGATGCGGCACCTCTCCCAAGAGTTTGGGTGGCTTCAGATCACACCCCAGGAGTTCCTCTGTATGAAGGCTCTCCTCTTCTTCAGCATTAGTAAGTACCCACACCCTTTCCTCCACAGAGCTCCAGCACCTGCTGCTGTATTGCCCTTCAGGCATCTGATGCTTTCCCTATGCCTGGACTTTCACTTCCCAGGAGGAGGCTGGGGATGTCCCCTGCTTCAGCCTTCCTCCTGCTGTCCTGCTGTTGTCACTCTCTTGGTCCCTCTCACTGTTTCTTTCCCATCCCACCCAGTTCCAGTGGATGGCCTGAAGAACCAGAAGCTCTTCGATGAGCTCCGCATGAATTACATTAAGGAACTTGACCGTATCATTGCCTGCAAGAGGAAGAACCCCACCTCCTGCTCCCGGAGGTTTTACCAGCTCACCAAGGTCCTGGACTCCGTGCATCCGGTAAGAGAGGACAGGGAAGTATTCATCTATACACATAATGCCCACCTAAATGCATAAGAAACAATATAGGAAAGGAACTTTTCACATTGAGAATGATTATTTCCTGGAACAACCTCCCCATCATGGGAGGAGTTCAGATGCGGTTGGAGAGAGCGCTGGATAGTCTCATCCAGGCTCCCTTTCCCAGGGAAGGTGGAAACTCTGTCGTGTGTCTTCCCAGAGAAAGCACTGCCCAGGGACTTGTTTAACCATCTCCCTTCCTTCCCCAGATTGCCAAGGACCTGCATCAGTTTACATTTGATCTCCTAATCAAGGCACACATGGTGAGCGTGGACTATCCTGAAATGATGGCTGAGATCATCTCTGTGCAGGTTCCCAAGATCCTGTCTGGAAAAGTCAAGCCTATCTACTTCCATGCACAGTGATCTTTCGGAGGGACCCCCGTGCTGCCACCCCCATTCCAGCCATCTCCTGCCTGTTACTTCTGCACTACTGTCCTGCAGTGCCTTGGGGAATCCCTCTGCAGCGGTGGCCAAGGGGACAGGCAGTGACAGACCTGCTGGGATTCCTGAGATTACTATTTTCCTGAGGTACCTCTGAACTGAACCCCTGGCACCGGCCTCTGCCTTGCTCCAGCTGCTCACTGTGCTGGACAGGGACTGGTGGGGGCAGCGGCACCACGTTTGAGTGTTCTCCTCTGTTTGTCACTGTGACTCTGGCAGCCCAGGGCCACAAGACAACAGAAGTGCCAGTGGTTGGTGAGTTTGGGGTGTTTTTTATAAAAAGAACACTACACAAAGCAGGTTGCAGCTCTACATTTGGGTGTGGGTTATGTTGCCAGCCTCCTTCCGGACGTTTTGTTTGCATTATGGTGCCGAGAAGCAGATAAGTTCAAACATTGCAGAAGAGGAGCAGAGCAGAGCTGGGAGGCAAGGCGAATTTGTGGCTGAGGAGCTCACGGGCCCTGCAGCCACTGTGGGATCTGCTCCGGTCAGCTCGGCCCTGGGACCTGCCTGCGCTGGCGAGACACGAGCGATGGAGCGGACAGGCTGCCGAGGAAGATGACCTTGGAAATTCTCCCAGTGGCCGCTGGCTCCTGTTTTCCAGCTGGGATGTTTTTCCTATGGCCTGTCCAGCCGGGTCTTGGTCTGCCCTGCAGAGCCTCGGGCACTCAGCAGTCACATTCCTGTCCTCACCAGCTGCTGCTCCCTGACAAAGCCGAATCCACCTCCGAAAGTGCCTGATGCCCTCAGACCCCACACCTGCCTGGCTCCCCTGGGCACCTGCAGCCCCTGCCCTGCACCTGCAGCCCCTGCCCAGCCCTAAACCTGCTCTGCTCCTGCCCTGGCTCTGCAGACCCGGGATTCCAGCTATGCTCCTTCCCTTCATTTGTCCCAAATATTTTGTCCTAGCTACTTTTTCCAGTGCCAGCAGATGAGTGTTCTGGAGCCAAGACCAAGGCCAGGGTCTGTGGGACCTGTGGGACCATGGGACTCCTCTCTGATTCCTGTCCATGGAGAGGTGGCTATGGGAACTGGCTCATGCCACCACGGCACTTTAGGGGGCTGGAAGGGAAGCACCAAGAGGCCCCCTGCTCTTGGGAGCGGCACACACAGCTCCTGCTGATGGCAGTGGCTGATTGCAGCCCAGGAAGACACCGTCGTGCACTCACTGTCCCACGTACATGGTCCTGTACACACCACATCACACACCGCACCCACACCCCATCCCTTACACACCATCCCTTACACACCATCCCTTACACACCACCCCACACACCACCCCACACACACCATCCCACGTGCATCGCCCCAGCACACACACAGCGGCCAAGCCCATGTGCCCTGTGGTATTTCAGTTCCCCTCTTCCTGCACATCCTGAATACATCAAAACCACCTGCTCAGACCCAGACAGGCTGTCAGTGACCGCACACGCACAGGCTTGTGACAGGGTCACACATCCCATTGTGGGCTGTGACATGGTCTGGCTTTACCAAACTAGACATCTACAAGGGATCCTTGTGCCAGCACAGGCAAACAGCAAACTCTGCACCCACCCAGGGCACTGAGCCCACCCAGAGCCCTGTGCCCACCCTGTGCCCAGCTCTCCAGGCAATGTTGTCATGGTGCAGCTGCTCCTTTGCATACTTGCAGTAAAACAAACAATTTCCCCGATACTTTCCAACCTTTTGACGGGATTTTCATTATGTGAAGGAGTAGGGAAAAAGCCCCTATTGAAAGGGAGGATCTTCCTTTGCAATGCTTTTCCTTCCTCTGCTAGATATGGCTCTGATCCTGCTCCACCTCCTGAAATCCTCTCATACAGGAACAGAATCCATAGGTGAACTTTCTGGCTGGCAGCCAGCGGGATGCTGCTCTCAGAGGCTCCTCCACGCCAGAGGGCTGCTGGCATTTTCAGTGCTGGTGTGAGCTACAGATATTTGCAAATGAACCCGTAAAAAATTCCAGCTGGTGCATCCCTGTCTTCTGGAGTTTTCCCTGGCTCTTCACAGCAGAGCTCAGTGAGCAGATGAGTGGTGATGCCCAATCCCTGTTATCAGCTCAGGATGGCTCCAAGCAGTTGGAGCATCAATCTGGGAGAGCTTTGTGCTTCGCATAGGCTTGTGTCAGTGAAGGTTTTGTTGGTTAATGAGTGTGGCAGTGTCCTGCTGGGTGTTCATCTGCTGGGAGACTGGGAAGAGGCCAAACCTAACAGGGATTTGCCCACCCTGCTTTGCTGGTGGGAGCACCATGCGAATGAGAAGTGGGGGAGTGGGGAAAGGATACTGCCCGTGTACACCTGCCCCGTGCATGTCAGCCCAGTGTGAAGCTGCTCTGGACGGCGAGTGCTGAGCGGGGCAGGAGCTCACAGGGAACACCCCCAGCCCAGGACAGAGGGGCAGTCGGGGGCACTGAGGTCACATTCTCTGTCTCTTCAGTATCACAGTGAACTTCCGCAACTTGTTCATTCAAAAGTTGGGTTTCTACAATATAATTACCAGGAGATGTGGGAGCCAGGACTCGCAGCACCTGTGTGTGTAGTTGCTGGGGGAATTAATGCTGTTTCCACGTGGATTTTCATGAGCTGCTGCAGGAACGGGGAAAGAAGAGGCTTTAAGAAATACCAAAGTCCAACGCCTGCCATTTATCTTTGTGCTTTGTGTTTTCTTCTGTGTTTTCTTGTCTACTTTTGCTTTAATAAAGCAAGGAGAATTTCACCGTGTTCACAGTCCCAAAGAAGCTGTCCCTGAGGCTCTCCTCAGGCCAGCCAAGCCCTGGAGTGGGGACCCCCTGGGTGTTGTAGCTGGGAGCTGACCATCTCCATGTTCCCCTGTGGATTTCCCTGACTCTGCTCTGGCTCATCTCAGAGGTGTGGCGGGTTTTAAGCTGGCTCAGTCTGGATCATGGCTCAGCCCATCAGCTCCTGCCCAAGGCAGCAGATGGAGGACAAGGGACACACATGTTGGCATCTCCCTGGGAGCAGTGTTTGTTCATGGATGGGCACCATTCCATAACGGAGGGTGTGGGATAAAGGATGCTGCCTTTAGTGAGGGCAGGAGGGACGCTTCCTCAGCCCTGTGCAATGCCAGAAGCAGTGAGACAGATCGAATGGTGCAATGGCATGCGGCATTCCCAGGGCAGGGATCACAGACCTGTGCCCACCTGAGCCTGACAGGCTCCTGCCAGCACCCTGTGCCTCAGCAGAGAGCTCAGCTCAGCAGGAGCAAGAGCCAGGGCAGCAGCTCTCTGCTTGGAGAGGCTGTGGATGAGTCTGGAGAACCAGCAGCATCTGCATGCCACTGCCACAATGTCCACGAGGCCCTTTGTGCTTGGCTTAGGGAACAGGGTGCTCAGTGAGGGAGGTGAACCTGGGGCAGGACCCTTCCTGCGGTACCACTCCTTGCTCTGGGCTGTGGGGTTGTCACTATGGTCTGTAGGGAATGCTGAGGGGTACCCGAGGTGTCACCTGCCCCCCAGCCAGCCGAGGAGCTGCTGCCCTCACAGCCACCTCCCACCAGAGGCCAGCCCTGCAGTCCCCATGGTGTCCCTCCCCTTGCTGAGCTCTTGCCCTGGATGTTTCGATAACATAAGATATGCTAAAAATATCTATCTCCATATAAAATAAAGGCATGGCCCATTTTCTATTGCTGAAGATATCTGTTTAGTGGCATGCTCTAAGAGTCCTCTCTAGTTTCACACTGAGGTACTGGATGCTGTGCAGGAGATGAGTCAGAAGGTGCCAATTTAATGGAGACTTTTAATTATTTTTCTGGCTGGGTGCTGCCCAGTTTGCAAAGGTCCCCACTTTCATGGCATGCACAGAGCACCCACTGGCATAGGCCGGGGTCGGTATCAGCTTCTCCAGCTTTCCTGGGGCTGCTTGAGGTGAGACAGAGACAGTGTTTGCATTTGGGAAACAATGGAGTGTCTCTTGTTTCTGCCCTCTTTGACTTGCACAAAGTGTCCTCACACATTTGGGCAGAATGCTGGGATTACAGAGAGTGTTCTCTGGGTCCAGGGCTGGCTGTGGACACTCGGACGGCCTTGGGCAGGCAGGGTGTCCTAGCCCCTTTGGGTGGCTCAGAGCCTCCCCTGCCCCCTGGCGCCTGCTCCCTGTGCTCGTTTCCTTCAGCAGCAGAGGGACGCTGTTCTTGTGACTCGCAGAGTAAATCTCTGCACCCACATAAACCCTTAGCAAATGGATAAAAGCTGCTCTCCGTGCCCGATGTTTGGTGTTCTGTGGCAATTTTATGCTGTTTCTCTTTGTTAACATGTCTCTGTAATAATAAGAGTTCTCTATTTCATATATTTTACTTTCTTTGTAATAAGCCAAAAAGCTCATTGCTGGTGCCTTTTTGCCTGGGGGGGGCCTCCCAGCCAACAGCTGTGTTCCTGGGAGTAACAAAGGCCAGTGTCTTCAATTGCTCCTTCCACCAGAGCTGAGGGAAACAGAGAAGCCAATGCCACAGGATTGCCAGAAGAAAAAGAGCCAGCAGCCTTGGAATGGCAGAGAGACTTCGGAGTATGATGCTGGTTCTTTCCTGGGGCCTGCTCCAAGGTGAGGGCTGAGCATGATACTGGGGATGCCTTGGCCCCATTTCGGTGGGACTGTGACCCTGGAGACCCCACAAACCGTGTGATGCAGGTGCAGAGCACACAGCCTGGTCTGGCCCAGTTTGGAATAGCAGTGCTTTGCCCAAATTATAGCATTGCCTGAGGGTAAATTCTCCCAGAGAAGGAATTAGGTGGATTTCTGACACAGCTGTTTTGGTTTTTTTTTAAATTGGAACTGAACGCATTGGATAAGGAAGAGAGAGCCCCGGAGTGTTCTGGTACCACGGGGGCTGGATTGTGGTGACACATGCTGCCGGGGCCAGCAGGGTGCAGCGCAGGATGCCCTGGGGACAACTGCAACTCTCAAGTCCCCATGCGGGACTGAAGGACATTTATTTGTGTAACCAAAGAGAGGGGCCTGCCTGGCACCCAGGTAAAGAAACCAATGACACTGCGCTGGGGGTACATGAAAATTCTCATTTCTCTTTCAGCCATGCAAGGGGCCCACGCGAGCCCCCAGCCGTGCCACGGGGTGGCCCCTCACGCTTGGTGTTTAGCTCTTTTTGTAACCTGAAAATCTGCTGTTGTTCTGAGTCCAATAAATGCAGAATCCGGTTTGCTGGAGCTCTACCCTCTGCCTGCATTTGGCTTTTGTGTTGATTTTGTGCATGAAATTGCTGTGGGTGTGGTGGCTGCCAGCAAGCAAAGACGCTGGGAATCACTGGGTCATTTGCCCCAGTGAGGCTGTACATTGGGTCATTGTAGGCTTTCTTTCATAGTCAGATTTCACTATTAATCACTTCTGAATTCGTAATTCAATTACATATTAATTGGCTAATCCTTTCATATATTCCTCTTTGGGTATTTTAAGTTGAATTTCAGTTGATTAATGTATTTCTCAAAGCAAGGAGCTAATAAAGGCCAGTGTCCTCCTCCTCTTGCCATTGTTTTTGGTATCTTTATGAACAGTTGTAAATCCATTCTTCTGGAACGTCTTTATAAAATTGACCTATGCTCTCCAAGTAATAAAGAAGACGCTTATCAGCCACTTGTTAATTCAAGGCACAGATGTGAATCCTGCCCAGAGCAAAGATTTGATTCACTGAGACAAAGCAAAGAGCTTGGGAAAAGAAAAAAAGCTCATTGCTACAAATAGCTGGCAATGCCTGGTGTGTAATTGCACAGCAGCAGTCCACACATCGTGCTCCGTGAGCTGAAGAACAGTGTGCCAAGAGAACAAAAACCCTTGGGTTTGTCATCTGCAAGGAATCTGATCCCATCCCTTGCTCCAAGTCACAGTGAAAAATTAATGTGTTATTTTCAAAATTCACCCTTAATGGAGACTGAGCAGGCCTCAGCTCCTCGGGGCTGCTGTGGTGTATTGGGTACCTGCCAGCATGTCAGCCCCAGTCTCACCTGCCAAATGGCCACTTGGACACCAACGTCCCCAGGGACATTCAGGAGCCATTGATCCAGCGCCTCATGGGATGATGGACTTGGTCCCTCAGTGGCTACACATCCTGGGCTTACACTGGCCTTGGTCTCTGATGGCCCTGAACTCACGTGCCTTAAACAGTGTCTGTGGGAGGACAGTGAGGCCACCAGTTGGGGGCTGCTGGGTCAGAACTGGCCGAAGGACAAATTCACCTCGCTCAACTCCTGCCCTGTTATGCTCCAGCCACCTCTGCTGCACATCCTGCATCCTGCATCCCATATCCTACACCCTGCATCCCCCCTGCACTGGTCACCAGCACCTACAGCTCACAGGGAGGCTGCTGACCTCCCTGACAGTTCCTAACTGCTGGAACTCTGGGGCCTGGCAACATGGTGACAGCCACCATGCCGGCACTGGGGATGAGCCACATGCCAGTGGGCTCCAGCGCTGCCCTTTGAGATGTCTTGGCTCCCCAGCAGAATGGCACACCAAGCTCACTGGAGAAAGTCCAGTTACCATGAAGAAGAAGACAACTGAAAACATGGAAACATCATGAAAACCCCAAAATGGCTCCATGCTTTAAGGTCATTTATTTATACTTTTCCTCATAGCAGAAAGTGGGATATTTTTAAAACAGAAAGAAGTTCTGTTTCCTAAAATACTGACGAGTTGTGTCAAACAGCCCTTTCAGCAGCGGTTCCCCTCCCTGGGGGCCTGGGAGTGCCAGCACTGTGACCCTGCTGCACTGGCAGCCAGCCCTGTGTGCCTTCCATGGTGTCAGGGCTGTGCCTGTGCTCTCAGGACGAGCTGGTGGCAGCCATAGACCTCAGCGGGGTCACCCCGACTCGAGTGCCCTGACACAAGGGACATTGGCCAGCGCTGGGGTTTGTTCCTTACCCGAAATTGCTGCTGCCTCCCTCTGCCAGCGGTGGGCAGGCGCCAAGGGGAGGGCAAGCAGGGCTTGGCACACCCTGTGTCCCATCTCACAGGAGCAGAGTGGGCGTGGTGGCATGGTATGGTGACATGGTGTGGTGGCCACTGGGAGAGCCTGTGGGGCCAAGGCACTGAAGGGAGCCGGGGTGCGCAGGACAGAGTGAGGGAGGATGTAGCTGTGAGAGGATGGAGCTCCTGGGGACTTGCCTCTCTGAGCCTTCATGGGCATGGCCACATTTTACACGGGATTTCAAGAATCTTCAGAACTTCTGCCTTGTGGGAGTTCTTAGAGACACTGGCAGAGGCTGTTAAAGCACTTCTTAAACTTCTGAAAACACAGAAAATGAAAAACATTATGGCCTTTCTGGTTCAAAGCATTTCCTGATTGTTCAAGCCAATCACACGATTTTTTGGTGGCCCGACCTGATTTACAGCTATGTGTACAGGCCAAGAAACCTGCAAAGGGCTGCCAGGAACCCGCCCAGCACAGGGAGCTCCTCCCAGCTCAGAGCATCCAGATGGGTAACTGTGCAGTGGGATGGGTCAGGGAGAGCTACAGAGCTGAAAACTACGGCTCTGATCCTCCAAGGAGTCCCACGTGGGTGGATTCCGGTGCCTTCATGGGTCTCTGTGTAGCACATAAATTTCAGATGTCAGTGCTCCACTAAGTATATTTCAATTCTAAATTTATCACACAGATGTGTCTACTGCAGAGTCTTTGGCCTCTTCACATTCTTCCTCTGGGAAGAGCTCACTGAGGCTCGGGCTCAAGCTTTGGAACTGCTTGTTTTGTTATCTTCTGTCTATAAAAACCTGAAAGGTTTTTCTTGTGCTGGAAAATAATTTTCTTGCTCATATTAAATCCAAATGTTTTCTGTAAGAAAGCAAGCCAGGCACCTGTGGGTTGGGAGATAAGGATAGTTGGGGCAGTGCCTCAGTGCTCATTCCAGTTCATGACCACTTCATACAAGGCCTAGTGAGGAAAGAAAACAGTTTAGTTCCCCGAATGCTGCTGTTTTGAATGCATCGAGCCCTGGAAAAGTTACAGCCCCACAAGGAAACTTTTGAGAGAAACAAGAAGCCAGAAAAAACAAGCAGAAAACCCTCCACCTGCTGCTCCAGGTGCATTGTGCCCACGCCTGCCCCGGGAGTGCTCTGGCTGCTCGGGCCCGGAGCCAGGGCATGGCACAGACCTCTCCGAGCTGGCAACTGGCAAACCTGGCCGGTGCTGTGCGAAGAGACCGCGGGCAGGGGCCGGGCCCGAACTAAATAATTGCAGGAGGATCCTGAAAACAGCGACCAGCCCTGAGCAGGGTGTGGGTGGGAATCCTCCCCTTCTCCAGCTGGGGACCCTCGTGGCTGTGGGGTCACCTCGGCTGTCCCTGGGCCCCCAGGAACACCCTCCTGAGCAGTCACCTCCGTCAGGCTTCTCCAGAAATCCGGGCTCCAAAGCTGCCTGCAAGACTCCCATTTCAGAGAGAGAAAGCTGTTCTCTCCAGAGAGAGGGCTCGCTCTTAAAGAAGAGCAAGAGGTCTGAAAAGCAAACACTGGTGCACAATGTCAGAGTCAAAAGGCGGGGGAAAACAGATGTGAGGAGGGGAAAAGAGTGCTGGATAGATGGAAAGAAGCCATTGGTGGGCACAGGAAAACCAGAGTCTCAGTGACCCACGGCACAGGATGCTGTTCAGGCACTGTGGCAGTGCAGGAATATTCAGCCTTAGCAAGGCAGCTTCTCCAGTCAGAAAATGCAGAAAACCAGCTTTGAGGACTGCAGACTCAGAGTGGGGCTATGGCAGAGCACAGGGCACTCCCAGTCCCATGGACACAGCCCTGTGTGGCCTCCTCGGGGCACAGAGCTGGGATGCCACAGCAGGACCTGTCTGCAGTGGCGGCAGCGCTTGGGCCCGGGGTGAAGAGGAACAAAACACACTGAGATGGTTGTTTCACTTCATGGAAACTTTATAGACACTTGCAGTAACCTAAGCTTGTACACATCACAATGGCTCCGGAGCTGATGCTGGGGGGCTGCCGTGCTGCACAGGGCAGTCCCGAGTTCCCAGCTGTCACTCCAGGGCCACTGGTAGCAGGGACAGTGCTCACAGCAGCAGGGATTGGGCCCCACAGCAGCAGGGACTGTGGCTCATGGCAGCAGGGATTGGACCCCACAGCCTCCTGCCAGCACAACCAGCACCCCCCACCACTCTAACTCGGCTGGTCCCCAGTGTTCAGCTGCATCCACAGGTGCAGGAAAAATCAGCACAGACATACAAGTGACAAAGAACTTCAAAAGGACACCATGAAATAGCCTGCAAGAAGCTGCCTTTCCCCACTGCTCACATTGTCAGACTGAAACCCAACCACCCTTGGATTCTCTTTACCCACGGAGCCCGGCTCTGTCCTGGGGGTCTGTGCTGGGCAGAGGGCACGAGCAGGAGGAGGATGTGACAAGCCACTGCTCCTGCAGAGTGTCACCTCCAGAGCAATGAGCATCGGCAGAACCCAAGGAGCTTCCCAAACGGACAGGCTCGAGGGGTCCCCAAGCAGCAGCCCAAAGCAAGAAAGAGTTGGGAAATGCTGGCAGGGCCAGGGGTTGATGTGCTGCAGGTAGGTGGCCCCACTGCCAGGCTGGTCAGAGTGGGTCCCTCCAGCTTCAGCTCCATCCTACCTGTTCAGAAATCTCTGATCAGAACCTCTGTGTGTTGTCGTTGAACTGCTGGTGAGGGGCTGCAGCAGGAGGGGCCCAGCACAGCCCCAGGTGCTGCCAGTGCATGTGGCACAGCCTCAACTGCCACAGCACAGGGCTGGTTTGGTTTTAAAGCCACTTTCTTGTGCCAGGTCCAAAGGAGGGAGCAGCTGGGGCACTGCTGAAGCCAAGGGAGTGAGAGCACCATGGACATGACACACGTGAGCGCCATTCAGCAATAAGAGACACGAGGTCACACAGAGGCAAAGCGCCAGGAGGCAGGAAGGAACTGCGCCAGGCAGGACACAGCGTGCTCGAGGGATGGAGCACCCGGGAAGCAGCTGTGGGAATGTCTGGTCACTGTTTTGGAAATGCTCTCAGCACCTAAAGAAAACCGTTCAAAAGCAGGGAGTCATCTTCGGGCGGGTGGAGGAAGCGGGGAGGCCGCTCGCTGCCGGAGCTGGGGCCCGGCTGCAGCTGGAGCAACAGACAAGCCTCTACTGCTACAGGGCTGCACAGAGGTCCTGGCCAGGGACACCTCCCAGGCCAGTGGACATCATCCACAGGGCCATGGCTGAGGGACAGACTGGGTATCTCGTACTGGAAATGAATAAACAAGCAAACAAAAAACTGGGCAGTTCTTAGAAAAACAGTGGGTTTGACCCACGAACAGTGAGTTTCAGATCCTCAGCACCTCTGTGCTGGCCACCGCAATCACCCTGGATGCAGACTTCTTGGTGGGCCTGTGAGAAGCTGATCTGGAGGGAGTGTGGCTCACAAGGAAGAGGAGGCAGTGGAGGAAGAGGCAGCACCTGCTGCCCCTTTCCCCCAGCTGCACCCGTGGAGGCTGCTGACCCGAGGGTGCTGCCTGAGAGCTGACCCCAGGCAAGGCTGTGGCCATGGCTCAGGCCAAGCCCCTGGCCCAGCCACGTCTGTCAGCGCGGTGTCCCAGGCCAGGGACATCCAGGAGGAGATGAGGACACATCCCACAGAGCTGAGCACAGTGGTTCCCCCGTCCCTGCCCAGCCTGCGTCACCATGGGCAGTGCTCCCAGGCACGGTCGTCCCACACACTGACACCACAGCGCAGCTCACCAAGGGAGGGACACAAGCACAAAGGAAGGGGCTTCTCAGGGCAAGGGGGGACTGCAGCTGTTTTGCCCTTGCATCCAAACACAGGTACTCAGCCCTTGTGCTGTCCAAACATCCTTTTCAAGGTGTGTTTCCCAAAAGTGAGCAGGTGAACGGGGGCTCCACTGTCCCTTCCGCAGGCGGTCCGTGTCCCCCAGCCCTGCCCATGCTGCCGTCACCTGCGCGGGCACACATGGGCACTGTCACAGCCTGCAGGGAGGAGAGGTGGGAGGGCAGGGAACAGTTCAACACAGATGTGTGGGCAGGACCTGCTCTCCATCGTGGTCTTCCTCTCCTAATTTCTTGAGCCACTTGTGGCTCGGAAATCATCGTCCGGTAAGATAGCTGCTCTCCAGGGCACTGGGGCTGGCAAGGCTCAGCTCTGACTCCTGGGTCACAAGCACAGAAGGTCTCCTGGGTCCAGCTGGGCTGAGGTGTGCTCACAAAACCTGGAAGAAGAAAACAAGTTCTGTGCTCTGTGCAGCAGTGCAAATCCACCAGTAATGGCAGAACCACTGGACTCCCACAACCCCATAAATGCTGACTTTGTATTACGTGTTTGCTTTCAGTTTATTATTTTATTTGTTGTCACAAACACGTACCTTTAGCTTCAGCTCTCATCACTTGGGATCCTGCCTTGTGGTGACGAAGACCTGGATAAAAGGAAGTAGAATACAGAAAAAAATGACTGCAAGGAGCAAGCTCCAACTCAGCTCCATAAGCTGCTTAAGGCTGGGTAATGGGCAGAGAGGGGTCTGTTTTGCAATAGAACAAATGTTTTTCTCACTCAGTACAAGCAGCAGCAGTCCTCAGACTTACACACAAACCTGCTCTCCCTTGGGCAGAGGTTAGTGGCTTTTCAGAGCAGGAAGCTGAGGCTTATTTGGGCAAATGTTATCACAAATGGCACCTGCTGCCACTCAGAGCCGAGGGCTTTGGTGCCCATAACTCCCTAGCTCCCTGTCTGCACACCTCCTGTGCTGGACCAGCCATGCTCTCTTGGCAGCTGCTGGGACCTAACCAGCTCTCATCACCTCACCCATGACCTGATCTTCCCACAAACCCCGAGTACAACAGACACTACACCACGCAGATCCACACACATGGTAACAGGGATCCACAGGGATGTTTCTCACGTGGCAGATTTAACTTATCAAGTCTGTATCTGGACTGACATTTTACATTTTGTGCTCTTTGTTTCGTTTCAGCATTTTAGCTGAGCCCCAGCTGCTGTTCGTGAGTACGAGACAAAGCAGGCCTGGGGCTGGGGCTGTCCGTGCTGGCTCTGCCTCAGAGGGAGCACCCTGCGCTGCAGGGCTGCTGCTATCCACGCGCCACCTTCCCCGTGCCAGCCTTACCTGCCTGTTCTTCGGGAAGCTGTCTCAAAGAACTTGGTCCTAGAGGCCACCCTGCAAAGAACACAGGAGAAGTCTCTCTTCTGATTCAACTTGGCAATTTGCTAATGAGATCTGCTCTGTGCCAGGGGAATGAGCTGCAGCATTGGTAGAACTGCAGAGATCACCTTCAATTGACAGTTCTTGTACCAAGGCATAGCTGGGCTCCTTCTGCGCCCACTCCGCCCTCACACCACCCGCCAGCGCTTCGGCTGGGCTGCTTATAGAACCATGGAATCATGGAATCATCTAGGCTGGGAAAGATCTCCAAGATCATGGAGTCCAACTTTTGACCAAACACCACCACATCAACTAACACATAGCACCGACTGCCACATCCAGTCATTATTTCCGTGCTCTTGCCTATAATCCCATGTGCATCCATCCCCTTTACGGTCTTTCCTTCAATGTTTATGTGCTCCCACTCGTGCTCAAGAAAGAGAAGTTCTCCCAGGCAGTTCTGGCACAGAGCTGACCCTCATGGCACCTTTTGTTTTCTTTTGGTTGATTCCCACTAAAGCCAGCAGGGTTTCTGACTCTCTTAAAATCTGAAAGAAATCTGAGGATGAGATGAAGCTGAACTCCATCCAGTTTCCTTAAGCAGATCCAAGCTGGATCTTGTCCTGCCCCAGAAAGTGTCTCATTCAAGGGGTTTGCTGGGGGCAGGCAGAGAGGGCCTCAGCTCCACCAACCCAGGAACAGCAGGGAAGGGGATGGGACAAGGCTCAGCCCTGTGTGCTGGAGCAGCTCCAAAGCTTTGTGGTTGCCTACGCTGTGGCACTCCCCTCCCTGGCCGTGCCCTCTGCTCAGCTTTCCAAGTGACACTCAAACCTGCACTCACACCGGTGCCGAGGGGACATCCACAGGCTCCAGACACTGAGCCCCCAGGTGTCCCTGCTGGCATCATGCACCTGCCACGGGCTGCTGGCTTACACAGATGAGGGCATCTCCTCTGCTGTCCCTGCTATCAGATCTGGCCTCTGCTCCAGCTTTGGAGGGATGGGAGTCCGGCACGGTGGATCCGGAGGTCTCACAGGAGGACGTGTTATCACAGGCTTATCACCATGGGAACGTGGCTTAGGGATACCGTCACAGTCACCTGCAGGGATGGAGATAACAAACACCGAGTAGGAAGCTCTGACAGAGGCCAGACATTTATGAAGGGGCACTGAACAGGTCCGTGGGTTTAGTTCTGTTCCTCTTCCTCACCACTCTCTTCTCACTGACAGTGGCCAATAGCCAGAATAGAGGGACAGAGTCCAGGGAAAGGAAGCTCCCACACTACCTGCCCCAGCACAGCCTTCCTAGCACTGGGAACAGGGGCTGGAGCTGGAGCTGCAAGGACAAACTCAATGTAATTGCTGACTGTGAAGCTGACACTTCCTGGGAATGGCAAGTGTTCTTAACCAAATCCAGTGCAGTGCTGCTCTGCGAAAGGGAGAGGAACAGCACAAACTGGTGATTCCTGTGGCTGAGCTTTCATCGTGGACAGTGACACTACCTGTCCTCTCCTCGGCTGCTTTTCTTCCCCAAGATCCACCCAACCTTGCTATTCACTTTACCCTTCAAAGTCTTTAAGAGTCAAGTCAACAAGAAATGAGTGTCAGACTTTACCTGTGCCCATGCCTTAGGCTGTTCTGGTCTCCCAGCCCCTCCTGCTGAGCTACATCAAGAGGACTCAAGGGGAGAAGCCCACCACCCGCCCCAGGGAGGGCTGACTCGGGCACCTTGGGCTTCCCCTGGCAGCAGGGCACTCCTGCCTGGCTCTGGCCAGGCCCCTGGTGCACACTCACCCTCTCTGCCACAGATGCCTGGCCGGGGCGCCGGTCTCCTGGCCTGCAGCGTGGCGGTCCTCAGGGCAGGGCTGGTCACCACCCCGTTGGCCGCCCTGCCAGCCGGCTTTGCCCCTCCATCCTGCAGCCTGTTCCCCAGCTTCCCCAGCTCGGGCTCAGGGCGCGGCTGGGGCCGGCTCTCAGCGGGGGGACGCCCTGGCTCGTCCCCTCCTGGCCGGGGTGCGGGCAGGCGGCTGCGGTGCAGGGGCTTGGGGGCCTCCACGCTGCCGCCGTTGGGGGTCTGGCCGAGCCGCTCTGCTGTGGGAACAAGAGGGCAGAGAGCCGTGGGGTTAGTTGTGTACCGCACTTGATGTCCCTCCAAAAGTCATCTGTCCCATCCCTCTTGCTGTGCTACAGACCCAGGAGCAGGAGCTCTGCTATGAACCCGACTGCTCCCTGCAGCCTGAGGGCAGTCCAAGGTGAAGCTTCTGCTCCCAGGTGAGGGAAGCATTGAAATGCAAGGCCAGCCCCAACTGCATTAGCAGTCTGGGGGTTTTAAAGAGCAATGTGAATCAAACCTGTTTTGCCAGTGTCACAAAGTGCACTTTATACCTAAATATCATCGAAGCTCTGAAAACTAATGGAGAAAGACACTTTCCATCTCTGGTGACTATGGAAGCAGGGCACAGTCTGCAGTGACAATTAGAGCAAATCAGGTGCAGAAACATGATTTTAAGCTGAGGTGCCCTTTGCTGTTAATGCAGCTGAGTTGTCAGAGTTGAACTTGGTCTAGAAAATACCATCACTGGGTCCTGAAAAAATTCTTTGGAGTTCTTGCACTGGTTGTGGAACTGCCAGCAGCTGAGCCAGCTTGAGACCCTGGGCTTCCTGCAGCACAGCCCTCCCTGGCTACCATCCCACCAACTCCCCATGCAGTTTCTTTTGCACCTTTACTTCTGATGCCACAAAACCTCTCCTCTGAGCCTCTCCTGTGCAAGAACCAGCCTTAGTTTAGCTAATGGAGAATGCAGCAGGTACCAGAAAAACCCAAATCCCACAGAGTCTGACTTGTGACATGATGCAACCAGTGTTTTTGGCTTTCCTTTCTCTCTGAGCGGCCCTCACTGCCTGCTGTGTCCAGGACCTGGGAAGTGCAGCCCTGCTGCTATTACCTCCACTGCTCCTGGAAAGGTGTTATAGGAAGCAGGAGGGGTGAGAGGCAGGTAAGGCATCAGGGAACAGCCCGACTGACCTCCGCTCTCTTCCACAGAGGCATCGAAGAAGACAGGTCTTTCCCTCAGGGGACGCTTGGAGATGGTGATGGGTTTGTGCCGCCGGGCAGCCACCCTAGGTGGGGGCACTGGGGGGGCTGTGGTGTCCTCTGGGGGGCCAGCATAGATCTGTAAAGGGAGACTCGTTCAGGTGACCCGACACAAAGGGGCCGCCGCCTCACCTCCCGCTGCAGGTGCCCCCACCCAGCACAGAGGGGGATGGTGGCCACCACTGACACCGTCCCCACCACAGCACTGTCCCCACTACTGACACTGTCCCCACCACTGACACCATCCGCACCACTGACACAGTCCCTGTGGCTCAGAGAATTTGTAGAAGCAAATTCCCCTGGAGCAGACGAGGGAGGCTTTGGAGCTGACAGCTCCGGATCAACATCAAGATTCCCACTGTCAAAGAGATACAATCCCTAAAACACCCAAACCAACCCTGCATTGTTTCAGATCTAACACTAAAACCCTTCAGCTCTTGGCTTACAATGACGCGTTTGGGACCAGGAAATTACCTGGGATGAAATACTGGCATAAAAACAATGCTACTGAGGAGTTTTATCTCCTTTTCTCACTGGTCATGTGGCACCTATTTGGTCGGGATTAATTGAGAGGTTCTTATTTATGTCAGGGCTTTTTTTAAGAGCTGAAAAAGAATTACATCTGAAGAGCTGAAACACCATATCAAGGCCCAAAGCAGCTGCTCCTGTGTTCTTCCCAGGAATGTTAATTGGAGTTTTATCAGGCTTTCAAGCCTGAGTTACTATGGAGGGGTGGCCTGAGCTGCTGAGCCCAGAGGCTGCACTGCCTGTCCTGGGAGATGTGGAGCTGGTCCCTTCCTGGTTCCAGCCCAGAGGAGGAGAGCTGTGCCAGCCCCACCAGCATGCCGGGTCACCACACCCTTGGGCCGCACTTCGATATGGAAAAACAACTTTATTGCATCACCCAGAAAAATCTTACCGTGAAGAAATGTAACATTCTGCTTTGATTAAGTGCCTCATTTTGGTAATTCAAACCAAAAGTATATTCCTTCTTCTCCAGGCCAAAGAGCAGGGCTAGGACACCAAGATGGGGGATGGGAGAGGAAAACATGTCCCTAGTTTAAACTCCTTTGGTCCCAAGCGTGTGCCTGGGGTGGGCGGGCAGTGGTGGACGGCTCCCCACACCCCACGGTCAGGCTGCTCTGGCCCAGCCTGGGCGGGCTTCAGATAAATGCATGTGCTGGGACCAGGCTTTGCTCCTGACAGCCTGGCCCACTCTGCACGAGGAGAGGAGGAACAACACAGAATCACAGAATGGTTCAGGCTGGAAGGGCCCACAGAGGGTCATCTGGTCCATCCTCCCTGCTCAAGCAAGGTCTCCCTAAAGCAAATGGCACGGGATTGTGTCCAGACAGTTCTGGAATATCTCCAGTGAGGGAAGATTCCACACCCACCCTGGGAAAAAATCCCCACACTCAGGGTTTGGTGACACAGGGCGGGTTCTGGCTCACTGCCTGCTGGGCTCTGCCCTGGGCAGGGGCAGAACATGTTCCCTGCTCCAAAACACAAGGTCTGGAGTATTCTCTGCCTGGATTCAGAGAGCCTTAGCAGCCCATGAATTAAAAGCAGCAGCTCATGTATTATTAAAACAGCAAAGGATTGCCTGCAGGCGGGAAGTTTTTTGGAAATATCAACCTCATCCCTATATCCCGACCAGAATCCAATCCTGCTTTTAAAAGAAATATTAAGCTCCCCATGGACACTTATAGAGCCTCCAAAGAATACTGTTTTCAACACCTCAAACTCAAGCTAAAGCCACCACAAATGACTGTGCTTAAGAGGTGGGTGCAGGCTCTGATGTACTTCTAATTGAAAATCCAAGTTAAATAACCTAAAGGTACAAAGATATTGACAGACGCTCACCTTAAGGAGATTTGTACAGGGGAGAAGGTTTTTCCAGAACAATCAACCTATTTAATTTAACCACGGCATTGAAACATGAGCTGTGGAAACAGCAATTATCCACAAACACTTCATGAATAGTTACTTTGTCCTCAGAGTCTTCGGATTGCACCATATAACCCACATCCCTTTTCCTCCACTCATCTGAGCTGTTTGCTCATGTGTGAGATGAAGACACTCTCAGCTCCAACGCCGAATTTATAAACTCAATCCAATAAATGTGACTAACTTTAACCTTATTGCTGGAGAAATTAAAAGCAAGCAAAAGAACATCTGGCTTAATTAAAGCTGTCATCCCAGCTCTCAGAGGTGGCAGGGTGTGTTGATTCAGACTGTGCCGCAGGCTGTACGGAGGGGAGCACAGAGCCTCATCTCTGGAGCGAGTATGTGAGATCCCAGACACAAACCAGTCCCCATTTTCCTGTGGGAACTTCTTACAAGTGTTCGTGGAGACCTACAAAGGAATTGGCTGGTGTTTCCATAAGCTTCTGGTGCGGGTACTCAGAAGCCTCTCTGAGCTCTTTCATCCTGTTTCAATCCTTGGCATCACAGCCGACTCCCACCTCCTCATCTGGTCCCACACCCCCATGTGGTCCCCACCTGGTTGCTCTGGCTCCACATTTCTGTTGCAAGAACCTTGCTGTTCCAGCTTTGGCTGCCTCTTCCCTTCCCAAAGGGAGCTTTGCCCCTGCCCATGTGCTGCCCTGTATGCTGGGAGCTGCTCCATCCCCCTCACAGCAAACAGCATCCCTGAATGAACAGCTCCATCCGCTTCCTGCTTCTAAGGCATGAGAGAGATCTGGTCACTGTGTACTCTGCTGTCGAAAGCTGGAGGACCAAACTCACTCCTTGGAACCCAGGGCTGTTACCAGGGCAGTAATCTGCTCCATGCTCGGGATCTGCTGCTCTGGATGCAAGCTGGATGCTCCAGCTTTCAATATTAACACCCAGCTCTTGTCATCCCCCAGCCACCTGACACCTCTGAGCCAGTGTCAGGTATCGCTGAGAGCGAGTGTGAGCACAGACACAGTGGAATATTCTGCTTTCCAAAGACAGAACTCCACATGACAAAGCTGTTGTCTGCACGTGCATCTTCAGCATCACCCCAGCAACCGGACCCTGGCTGGGCACATGGGCAATGCTCAGGCTGAAATATGAAATACCCAGCACAGATCCATGGAAGGCAGATGAGACTGGAGGCTCTCCAAGGCTTTCTGTCCTGTGAGAGCATGGCCCAGGGCCACAGGCACCAGCCTCAGCTACTCTGACCACTCCACCCCAGGCAGCAGCTCCCTCAGACTCCCCCTCACTCCAGGGAGCACCTCCCTCAGACTCCCCATACCATCTCCACACCGTCCGTGTATCTGCATCTGAACACAACCACAGCTGAATTACTTTCATCAGCTGTTCAATACTTGTCTGCTCTAGGTTTTTTCCACTGATTTAACAGTTGCGCAGTGTCTCATCTTGGACTGTGCCCATTAAAACCAATTCTGCTCTGGACTAGCTCCTGTCTAGCGAAGGAAAGAGTGAAGCCCTGTAATGTCCAGTCATACAATAGGATTTTTTTCAATAAAGCTTCTCCTTATTTAAAAAGAAAAGGCAAAAATGCCCAGACTCGCTGTTTCTGCTGGGACCAGATAACGGCAACACTGAGGAACACACCTGCTACCCCTTGCTTTCTCCTGAAGCCTTTCAGAGCAGTGTTTTATATAAAGCCAGCCCAAGGAGACTCCAGAAGGAGCCCAAGTGCTGCCAGTTGCCACAGCAACAGTCTGCAGGAGCAGGCTGGAGCAGCCAGAGCTGCTCCGGGGCTGCCCCATACCTTCCCAAAGTGCTCTATCAGGATCTCGACCACGATGTTTTGGAACTTGATGTTCATCATCGCTGCCACAGTGTCCTCCTGTGCTCGCATGAGGGTGGGCCCGAAGATCACCCCCATGTTGGACGGTGACATCAGATTCTCCCGGCTGTGCTCACAGACGCTGCAGAGAGCAGAGGAAGGAGAAATAGAGTTTGGTTTGGTTTGCTTTTTTCCAAACAGATCTTATTCCGAGAGAAAAACAAAAACCAGGATACGCTAAGAATCAGTCATTCAGTTTTCTTCATTGTTTTTCAGAATTTGTATCCCGGCAGTAACAAACATGGCTCTAGCTCTGACACACACGTTTGGCTCGGACAGATGCTGGAGAGAGCAACGTGCTGACAGCATCTTTATTTGATCTCTTCCCACTCCCAGCTCCTAACTCTGCAACCAAAAGTTATCTGCACAACATATACACAAAAGGAATCATTTAAATCCTATATCCTTTTTATCCAGAACTGACTTCTGGCTTTAATTTTCCCTCTCTCTGAAGGAAGACAGCTGTCTTCCTTCTATAGGGAGACATGCTTCTTTTTCTATAGGGAGCACACTATGGTGGTTTCCAATAAATCTCTGAGGGGTGACAATTTACAGCCCCTGCTCTCAGAGGGTGTTTTAATTTTTAAATAATTTCCTGCTCTGTGCATGTCTGAAAGGGGATGGAAGTAGGAACCAGAAAGAGAAGCATCACTTCATGCAGATGGCAGCAAGGATAGTCACCCCCTTTGTGCAATCCACATGGAAATTCCCAACGGGACTATGGTGGATAAAATTTTGCAAACCCGACCTCCCAAAAAGGCTTGTTCTGCTGATTCCGTTATTCCCCTTTCTTTGGTTTTAGAGGAAAGCATCTGCTTACTTGACGAGGTGCTGGATGAGGAGTTCTAACATCTCCCTGTTCTTGTCAGGCAGTTTGTAGACCAGTGCATGAATGGCTCCCAGCCTGTAATCCAGGTTCTCAGACTCTGGAAAGCAGGAACACAAAGAAGAATTTGTACCCAACACCTTCTAACTAAACACACCAGGGAAATATAAAGCCAAAGTAAACCTGTGGAAGCTGTTGCCTGTGCAGCATGGGAGCGATGGGGAGCAGAGGGAAGTGAGATTTCACAGCAACAGGGTGAATACTGTGACAAACAGTATGAAGTGGAAAGAGGAAGAAATTGAGCTTGAAAGGGAGCCCAGGGACACACTCCAAAAGAGGCTGGGCATGAGCAGGTCCTCCCCTTTGCACCCTTGTTCCACACACCTGGGAGCACACAGCCTCCCTCTGGGAGTCCTATCAGCCCAGAGAGCTCTGACACTGAACAACACCTAAAATATCCTGCAGGGAAAAAAACCTGAGTCCCTGACCCAAAGAGGTCACCTTAGAAGCATAAATAATCAAGAAACAATAAAAGACTTGGTGTGAGAAGAATGGTGTGGGGTCTAGGTGGCTGGGAAGCTCAATGGTGCAAATTTCTGAGGGAGGGCAAGGAAGCGATAAAGGTCCTGCCCACACCCAGCCATCATGGGCTTAACCAACTCTGAAACTAATAAATCCTGGGCTTGACCACCTTCAGCAAGTGGTGGAACTTTCCAAGAAAGACTGGGTGTTACTCATTCTCCAGAGGGACACATGAAGAGGAAGTGGGTACTCTCCCAGGGTTCTGGTGGCTTCTGGAGGCACAGTGGGATGAGGGATGCTCTAATGCCACACATTTCCAAATGCCAGCACTCCCATGCTGGGGGTGATGACCAGCTCCCTGCATCCCTGTCTCCCTCACAGGTCACTGTCTCACAACTGTCATGGCTTATCTGCAATGGCCACAACGAGGTGACAGCCAAGAACAGGCTGGCTCAGCACAGGTGAACCCCTGGCATTACAGTTGTGCTTCTTGGCTGACCTCTGTTATTCCTGACTGTGACTCAACCCCAAGAGCTACAGCAGAGAAATGTCTTCTGTGTACTGGTAGACACTCTGTTTTCAACATCCCAGGACAAATTTCACAACCTGAAGGGAATACCTACTTATCTGGGTGGCAACAGCACATCCCATTCCCTCACAGGTTTTAAAATAAATATATCAATAGTAGGGGGGAACAATTCTTGTGGCACACTTGTGCTGCTTTCAAGTGAGTGACATCCTCTGGCTCTCCAGAGCACAAGACTCTGTTTGAGGGAAGGGCACTGCAGTAGCAAAGGAGGGAAGGGAACATCCAGCACCACATCCCCTGCACAGATAAGCACTTGGAGGAGAGGGTCACTGCTCTTTCTACATGGGAAGCAGCCGGACACCATGGAGCTGGGCTGGCAGAGCTCTGCCAGGTGATTTTGATGGACCCTGGCTGGGCAGAACAGGGCCAGGGAGCATCAGTGGGGAAGCTGTGGGACTTACTGGCAGCCAGGACCAATTCTTTGTGGAGCTTGTACGTCATGACGGGTTCAGACAGGTTCCTGCAACAACCAGAAAGAAAACTGAGCTCTGCAGGGCATTGTGACCCACTCTGGACCCATCTTGGACCAATGGGCAAACTGGCTTATCCCTCAATGCCACCAGGTCCCAGTGGCATCTCCCTCTGCAGCCAATATCAGTGAAACAGCTCTTCCCGTGGGACTGGGGGGTTCTGCAACACCTATATTTATCATTCCTCTTCCCAAAGCCTTTGTCACTTTGCCCTTTTCAACAGCCAGATGTGAATATCTGGTGGCTTATTTCACCTTTCATCTGGATCAGCCCCAGTCCCCATTGCCTCCTTGGGGCAGGTGTGACCTGCAGTGCTACCTGAGATAGAACTTCAGTGAGCTGGTAATGGTCTTGATGTCCCAGTCCCCACTCTGGAGATCCACATCCCCGGGGCATTTTGGATCTGGAAGAAGAATGAAAAGGTTTTTGAATAAAGTTCATTTAGAGGTTGCTAATAAACAGTCTGCTTGGGGTGGGGGTTTCCCCTTGAGACACATGAAGCCACAGCAGCACACAAAGAGAGCTCCTGATTCCCATGGCTGGGAAAAGCAGAACAACAGCACCAGTGTCAGGATTGTGGAGAGGCTGGGGAGCAATGCTAATGATGGAAAAGGAGGGAAGCACAAGGTAAAATTTAAGCAGCGCTGAAAAGTCACTGAGAGCATATTCTTTATAGTTTATTTTTTCCCAAGGCTGGCAGAAGCAACGCATTTCAACAGGTCCAAGACAAGCTTTCTGACATCCAAAGTAATCTGAATGCCAGCTCCAAGCCCTCATTTGCAGCTACTCCCCTGAAGGGTGTTCTGGAAGCATTCCCTCTTGCTGCATGGAGAGAAGGGAGCTCAGGGGAGGCCCAGCAGTGTGGAAGTACAGTTTGCTCCTGCCTATCCCCACTGATAAACCACATCATGTCTGTGGCACCACGAAGTGAAGGATGCGGTGGCAGAATGGGGGGAAGCTGGACTGCAGAAATAAACAGCAGAATTTATTTTTAAAAATAAATAGGACTAGAGATTTAAAAAAAAATTAAATCTATCTCCTTAGAGTGGTTAAGGACAAAATCCTGCTGCAGCAGTTATTTCTGTGCTGTTGGACTTTCCATCGTGCATTCATATGCAGTGGGGTGGCAAATGGTTACCCAGACCCATGCATATAAACAAACCAGAAAAACCCCTCGCTGGTGGGATTCAGAGGAGAAAACCACAAAGCTGCTCACAGGGAGGGTGAGAATCAAGCAGCAATAGAACATGAGGCTCAGCAATGAGTCATAGGCCAGTGGGGCTGGGCAGATGCCTGAGGTCATGGCTCTGTGAGAACTGGGCATAGCCAGACACCAGTACAAACCAAGGTTTTCATAAACAATGTCCAGAGTAGAAGCAATAGGAAGCAGCCAAAGCCTTTGAACGCTGCGTTAATATCAGATGTCTGAGCTGGCGTGAGCCCGAGGCACGCAGGCAGCAAGGTGAATGCAATCCCTGCCCTGTGCTCTAGCCCTGGGCAGGGCTGGAGAGAAAGGCTTGGCCTTGGGCAGGTGGGGATCGACCCCAGTGGTCCCCCGAGAGGCTCTCAGGTGACCATGAGGTGAGGGCACAATGGCCTCAGCCAGGGCCCAGCCCAGAAGGGCCTGTCCCAACACAAAGCACCGCTGCTGAGCCCTACAACCTGCCAAGACTGTAAAGACTGTCCCCAGTTGCCAAGCTTGTATGACAGACAGATCCAGCCACAGGAAGGCTCGCAGCAGGAATGCATCCATTGACTTCTTAACATGGACACTGACTCCTTAATGTACACACTGCACACAGCGAGGTGTCCTCATCCTTCCAGAGAAAAACCTTACACTAGGGTGGAGGGCTCCCTGCGAAGGCCACCTTCCCAGTCCAGCTCATCGTGTTATCGCATGAAAGAAGGGGAAGATGAGCCTTACAAGGGTTGCAGGCACCAAAACCCACGCTGGACATTTCTCACTGTGGAACCCAATCCTCTCTACCCCTCACAAACGATTCAAGAACAGGACAGTGTAATTGCACAGGATAATTAATTCTTACCAAAAAAGGCATTCAGCAACTTCTGCACCTGGATATTGCTGCCAACAGTCCGGTACACACCCTCCGTAGTGATTCCTAAGAGGACAAAGCCAAGAGCGTTAGCCGAAGTTTCCCACTGGTAGTCCAAAAGCCCCATCTAGTGGAATTGTTTTCCTGCTGCTGGGCTCTGTCCCACTCTCCAGGCTCTATCCCGTAACTCAGGCCCTCGGGTTCTGTCTCATATCCTGTCCCACTCCCCGGGCTCTGCTCCCCCCCAGCAGCCGTGGCCACCAGCACCACTGTGGTCACCATGTCATGGTCAGGTGAGCACAGCCAGGGTGTGGGACACACCAGCCCATACACCCCATTTCTGGGGGTGCTGCTTTATCCCAGATTTGCTTAAACCCTCACAGAAGACAAACACATTGAATTGTACAATCTGAAAACACTGGCCAGTGCTGGGACAGGCACAGCCACTGTCTCTCCTAGCTCTGCAAGCAGGGTCTTTGTGCCCCTGCTGCTCCCCACTCCAGTGGGCCTTGGCTGCCACAGCCCCAGAAATGTGGAGATGAATCCGGGCCCCCAGCCCACACCGGTGATGTTCACTGGATGTTCACTGGTGCAGGCTGGACGATATGTGACAGCCCACAGGATGAGCTGCCACTCTTCCACCTGCTTCTGCTGCTTCACAGACTGGGACTGAAGGAGCCTGTAGCCACCCCTCAGCCCTGCTGCCAGAGCTGTTCTGCTGCCCAACAGTGGGTGTGCTCAGGGCCAAAACTGAGAAAACCATGAGTGAAAACAGCAGAAAGATGGAAGTTCAACCCCAACCAACTTGGTACAACATTCTGGACCAGGCGGGATTTCTGCTTCCAAGAACTGCATTTAACTGAAGAACACACATTCCTCAGCTAAAAGCTGAGCTAAAGTCCCATGTCAGTGACTAATACTGTACTGCAGGAACCACAGCGTAACTCAAGGCCATGGGAAGCACAGCCAGGGTGAGCTCCTCACCTTTGGTCTCCACTGCATTGATGCACTTCCGAACAAACTTGAAGCCGACCTCGTTCAGCTCCACTGTTTTGGACAAGGAAGCCGTGTTAGCTGCCTGAGCACTCCTGGAGACCCCTGGGACCCCCCCCTCCAGCCCCAGCCCCAGCCCCTCTTGGCACCCAGAGCCGCAGTGCCCTAGCACACAGAGTGTTCACACCTGCACCCGCATCCCCTACACCCTCAGGAAAACACCAGCATTCTGGACATCCTGACAAGGAGTTATTAGCTCCATATGTTCTCCCATTTTTCCTCAAATTTATTTTGAGTTGCGGCACTGCTCCCTACCCTCTCTCTATCTTTAAAAATAACAGTGTATATCAATGTTTAATAATAATAATAATAATAATAATAATAGTGTAAATCATTTGGATTGTGTCTGATGAAGGCTTGAATAATCACTTCCAGAGCAAAATCTGTAGTTAAAGCTCTTCCCCGTCATGGGACTGTGTAATTTCTGCTTATCTACATCACCAGGATTAAAAAGCAAAACCAATCCAGCTTGATGTACTGAGGAAAGCTGAGCATAGGGCTTGTTCCACTGAGCTGGGGAATCCTATGGGATCCCTGCATTTTCAGCAGGTTGTTTATACTGACTCTGTCTGCTCTGAGCAACAGCAACACTGAGCTCAGACGTCTCTTAGCCCTGCCCCAGGAATAAGCACAGACCCACTTGAATGCTTGATACTGAGGGCTATGATACCACTGGAATTCTTACCAGCTCTAATCTATTACAAATAGAGGATGTTTATTCAGTGAAACCCTAATTCACATTCCTCCCAGCGTGTGATGTGAACACGGCCACACACAGCACAGGTTTGTGCTCATGCTTCTGGGAATGCTCCCTCCGTGCTTATTACAGACAGCAAGTTACAGTGCCGATGAAGTGAGCTCTGAGACAGAATGCAGGTTTCATCCAGCTAACAGAGCCCCAGAGGGATTCTAGGGCTCTGCAGTGTGTCTCAGTGTTCCAGGGCTCCGCAGGGTGCACCACACTACTGAGAGGGGGGACACAGCATATGACGGGAGGTGTGAGATCCAGGGAACTCAATGCTACCTCTATTGCCCTATTACAACCTTTGTTAAGGGACACATCCTCAGAATCTCTCACTGGGATTTGGAGGTGCAAATTGAACCTCACATCCCACTGCTCCTGGCTAAATAAAACCTGCTCACTGCAGTTCTGTGCAACTCGTTCTTATGTGGGGTCCGTGCCAGACACTGTGGTACAAGAACAGAAGTGACACTGCTGTCATGGAGCGGGGACAGTGCTACTCAGCAGGAATTGAGGATGAGTGTATCTGCAAGAAAAATCCTGCCTGCTCTCCAGGCTGTGAGAGCCTGAAGAACAGCAACAGAAGTGACTCACTTTCTTCCTGCTTCGTGATGGGACTGTGATAAATCTGAAAAAGGGGAGAGAACGGAGGAGGGAGAAACAAAAACATCATCAGCATGATTTGGTATTTATTTCTGAAAGAAAATGCAGCATCCCCTCAATCACCCATAAATCACTCATAAATCACCAATAGATTACCCAGGCAATCACAGCCAAAAAGACAATGTCCCATAGAAATCTCATTTTATAATTTGGCAAGAACCCATTATGTGCACAATCAAGGAGATTCTGCTGCCTCCCCGCATTTCAGTGGGGCACCTATCGCTAGGGAAATTCTCTGTTCTGTAGGCAAACCACAGGGCTCTGAGCTTTGCTCAGACTGAAGGAAGGAAATACCAGTTAGCACAGAAAGGTGGGAGAACACTGGTGCAGGGTGGGCAGGGACACTTTTGAAAAGGTGGCTAAGAGCAGGGACAGACAAAACATCATCTCCGGCAAGTAGTGAGGAGCAGGAATGGGAGTGAACGAGCCTCGGAAAGGCCAGGCCTCAGGTGGGCTAGCACAGCAAGGGAACATCCCGGGATTTCAGGGGGAAACCCAAAATCCCCAGTGGGATCTGAGGGAACTGCACGGAGCCCACGGCGATCGTGCAGCGCTGATCCCGAGCAGCACCCGCCGGCAGAGGACACTGCTCGGCAGCACATTCCAGCTGGGAACAGCTCCAGGAACACTCACCGGCTCCTTCCCGTCCATTGCCTCCATCCACAGCCTTCGGTTGGCTTCCGAGAGTGCCTGCAGCGTGATAGTCCCAGACCTGCGTGGAATTCCCCCAGGGACAGGCAGGGAAAGGAAGAAAAGTTGGTTTTAATAGACAGCAAAAAGGGATTTGCTGCAGGCCCGTGGGGTTTGGGGCCACCAGACGCGAAGCCTCTCACCTTTCATTAGTTTCTATGTCAAAACAAAACCTTTTGTCTATGGAGTCAGTCTTTCTCCTTACGCAGGATTTCAGGGTCAGGTCCAAGGTGCCCTAGGAGAGAACATGAAAGCCAAGGTGAGAGGACAGAAACATGGGAGATTTCAGGCTCCTGAGACCCCTCAGCTGCAGTCCAGCACAGCACTGCCCACAGCACCTGTCCTGACATTCCGATGGCATTGGTACCAGGAGCACAGATGGTCCTCCCACCATCATCAGAGGCAGAGATAAGAGGCTCTGAATTCCAGGCTTGCTCTCAGCCAGAGAATGTTCCACACTTCACAGCACTACCCCACACAGCAGCACTCTGCCTCTACAGTGCTGGAACACTGCTCCAATAAACCCAGTGAGACACTCCCTGGTCTCTGAGGCCAGAACCACACTCACCCGTGCTCTGACACAGCTGGGTCCTTATTTTTATCAGGGCTGGTCATCAGTACCAATTACCCACCCTACCAATGATCCAATGGCTTTACACAAACACTATGTGGCAAAGGGACGTTTGTTTCCTCACCTCAGCTACAGCAGACGTGCTCTGGAGAGGCTCAGCTCTGGCCCTGGGTGTTCATGTCTCTGCAGCAGAGTCAATTCATAATTTGATTGTGGGTTTGTGGCCAGCTGTGACCTGATGCTGCAGGTCACAGACTACCAGACTACCAGAGTTTGGGAAAGGCACTAAGTTTTCCAAGCCCTTACCTTCAGTAATGAGCCTTACTAGACATGCTTATGGCATAAATGACAACAGATCTCTCCATACAATAATTTGGACATTTCTTTGCCCAGCTCTCTGCCAAGGGGTTGCAAAACATCTATTTTATTTTCCTGCTGCAGTGTGCAGAGCCCTGCCAAAACCACACCATGAGCTCACACACTGGAGCACACACGCCTGGCTGGGAAGGCCCCGGGGACCCGCTCCATGGCAGAGGAGGGTGGGGGACTCAGCTGGAGGCACTGGCTGTGCTCCATCCTCTCACCCCTCCCCTGTCACGAGGAGGGACTGAGGGAACTCCCAGACTCTGGTAAACCAAAGCACTTTGTGAAAGAAGTAGTTACCCAAATTGCTGCCGTAGTGCAGTTTGGAGCGGCACTGTTGCCCTCTCCTCTCCCCACACTGTCCCAGTCCCACAGAACCAGTGCCGAGAGCAGAAATGAAACCACAAACCAGTGCTGTGAGCACATGCCGAGGCAAGGAAATGCTGCATTTGGAAGCAGTAACTCCTGTACTAACTTGAGTCATTCAGGCACTTCAGTGGCTGCCACAGTTCTTGTGGCTCACAGCCCCTGTGCATAGGGAAGGATCAACATCAGCTGGTCTAGAGAGGCACCAGTTTCACCCCAGACTGAACTCATGGGCCAGCATTGTCCAGTATTGCTCACATCACACAACCCACACCTGCTGCCAAACCCTGCAGGGCCTGGGCTCCCAGGGACACGGTGGGGTGAGACCTCTCCTCAGGGGGGTGCCTCTACCAGGTGACACCAAACTGCCCTGTGCAGGCTGGGAGGGGACAGAGCCCACACCTCTGCTCCGTGGCAGCTGCAGGGTCAGCTACCACGGGAAGGGAGGCCATGCGTGGGTGGAAAGTGGGCCTGATGGTTGGGCCGATGTTTGCAGACATCCAACTCACCTGCTTAGCTCCAGGCTTCTGGTCTATGGGCGTCATCCGTAAGGTTTTTGCCTCTTTTTCATACTGGCAGTAATACTTCACCCAGGAGATGCCCAGCGCCCCTGCAGAACACATGAGAGGCCAGAATCAGGGACAGTATGCAGCCAGCAAGGCATGGTCAGTGCTGCCCACATGTCCTCCCTTCTCTGGGGATGGACACTGACAGCCCTGGGGGACATCTCCCTTGCAAGTGTCTGCAGGGGCAAGAGCCAGGAGAAGAAGAGGAGGAGAGAAAGGGGAGGAGATGAAGGGAGAAGCAGGAGGAGAGGAGGAGCAGGAGGAGAGAAGGAGAGGAGCACAGGGCAGCAGCCGCCTCCAGCACCCTCCCAACTCACTGCTGGTGAAAGGGCATTTGTGGGACTCGGGCCACAAGCCAAGCTGGTTTGGCCAGGCCCAGCCAAGACCCACACTGGCAGGATCCTACATGTCCTGAATGCCTGTTTCACAAACCCCACTACTATTTTTCTGTTAGTGAAAACTCAATAATAAAGACAACAGCAGCTTTAAAATACTCTGAAGTTCCTATTTCTGGATTTATTGTCACTTTTCTGTTTTCGTACCTGAACTCCCAAAAGGAAATAATTCAACTGGTATTTTTTCTGTAATTTGTTTTTAAGTTGCAGTTGTCAGGAAGAACAACTTTTCATACTTGATTTATAGGGAAGCATAAATAGAGGCAGCAAATAGCCACTGGCCTGCAGGAACATGCCAAAATTACTGAGTGTGCTTTCTTTTAAAAGCAAGATAAACAGACATACAAACATATGTATGAATAGATTTCTATACAGGATTAAGAATGAATGCTTACAAAGTTGTCTGTAGCCTCAGAGGTTACAGTTTTGCACAGACTTATCTCCCCTGAGCATTCCTGCTGCATGGCCATGGAGAGCTGCACCCACGGTTTGGAAAAGACTGTATTTGGTTTGATTTGATTCTGCTCAGAATTACAAGTTTTGCTCTCAGCAGCTTAACTCAGCACTGGTTCCACCTTGGCTGTGCTCAGCTGCCCACAGAGGCTGCCAGAGGGAGGCTGGGCAGGACACCAGATTCATCCTGGTAAAACACAGCCAAGGCAGAGCCTGCCAGAGCTCCAGGCTCTGGCATCAGAAATCCCATCTCATTGGAGCACAGGGCAATTAGCCCTGTGCTGTCACAGATATGTCACTTGGAGAAAGCTCTGTGCCGCTGCTGACAAAGCTGCCAGCTGAGGCTGCCGGTGCTTCCCCAGGCAGTGCAGGCAGTGACACCCCGGGCACCTCAGGCACTGGCAGAAGGTGACACCCTGGGCATGCCGTGCCCTGGCAGCAGTGACACCTGGTGCAGCAGGGCTGGCCTGGGCACGGGAGCTGAATACAGCCCACAGCTGGGTTATGTCAGGGCAGCCCAGGCCTGCACGTTCCCTATTGCATCCAGGTGCATCCCAAAGCCATTACATTTCTCCTGAGTGTACAGGTAGCCCTCGATGGTCGGCTGCCCAGGCAGCTTGCAGGTTAGGGGTGCTTCCTTCATCCTCTTCTTCAGATCTTCCAGCTCCTCCCGCGTGCTGGAAAAGTGATTCCTTGTCTGGTAACAAACAGAAGCATATTTGAACATTAGCAAAAAATGAGCTGCAGGTATTTACTCCTAGATAAATCTGAGGTGCTGTAGCTGAAATGAATTGGTTTCCAAGGTACAAAACATGGAAACCACTCCACAAATCCACATGGAAACTGGCTATAAGAACCACTGGGCTCTAAGGGATGATTGAAGAGACACATCATGTGCAGAGATGGTGCTAGAGTGCCACAGCTGAGAGGCCACTTGTTCCCTTAATTAAGGAACTTCAGCACATTTCAAGGCTGGGTGGAGCAGAGGCAGCTGAGCTCCCCTTCACACCATTACTTGGGTAACAGGTGTATTCTCCTCCCAAAGGTTGATTTCCAAAGGATCATGCTACACTGCTTGGCATGAAAGAGTCACATCAACAGGGGGTACAAAATTCAGGCATTTTGATGGAATACTACTTGGACCAATTAATGAGCCAGCAGCAAAACCAGCTTGGCTCAGATTTACGGCTGTTGCTCCACAGGAATGAAGGCCAGTCAGGAAAGACTGAGGATAAAGGAAACAGGACTCAGGTATTCTACCCCATGAGCACACCTGGCCAGCAGAGGAGCTTACCAAAGCATGTAGCAAGCCTGTAGGAAGCCAGTACCATTAAGATCAAGGTTAGAGGCCTTCCTGGAGTACAATTTCAATCTCTTGAAACTGAAAGAAAATCTCAGCCCTGTTTATGCACCAGGTGAAATGATGCAACTGCAATAGCCCCTTCCAGAGAAAACAATTTCATGGACCTGTGAACTGTCCTGTGCAAGAGCAGGGAAAACCCATGTGAACTGAGAAGGAAATAACTGTATTCACAGCTCCTACAATACAAACACGGCCAAACTGCTTGGGTGGAAAGACCTGGCCCTCAGAGGTGTGTAAAGCCAAATGAGAACAGAAGTCACACAGAAAAGTCCTTCAGCTGGGCAGCGACTCACGTTCTGCAGGCTGAGCTGGAGCTGCTGCTTGTACGGGAGGAAATCCTGTGTCAGCTCCACTGTCAGGTTGTTGTAAGTGAAGAGGCTGTGGAGAAATGCCAGCACCTGCAATGGAGGAAAGGGACACACTCAACTTCTGTGCTTATAATCGAAGGAAAGATGGACAGAGTGTGGGGTTTCAGAAATTACATACACAATATACAATTATTTTTTCCTTACAGCTTTGGAATGCCAGCCTTGGTATTGCTTATCCACCATAGTGTCCCTAAAGCCCAAGCCACCACCCACACATCTGTCTGAATAAAACACTCAGAACAGAAGACCCTGCAGGGAGACCCAGGCAGATCTGCAGAGTGCTCATCCGTAAGATCCACAGGATCCCAGGATCCCACGCTCCACTGCAGCTGGCACTGGGGCAGAGCCACTGCCCAGGGCAGGGTCCCTGCACTCAGCCACAGTCTGGGACCCCTGCAGGCCAGGCTGGGACAGGTGAGCAGAGCAGATAACACCTCTGTCCCTCTGCAGACAGACAGCACTTACCAAACCCAAGGGGGCCAAAATAATCCATAACAAGACCTGTAGCTCTGTACAGTGTCCAACCTGTTCCTCAGGATTGACACAGCCAGAAGGAACAGGGCTGGGGCTTCACAGTGCTCCAGCAAGCACTACTAAGGCTGTCAAGCTGCAGCAAGCCAAGAGTGCAAGGTTAACTCCTGCCCCACAGGACCTAATCCACCCTGGCAACTCAGCCCTCCCCGCCACTGCCAGTACATCTGAGCATTAGCCAATGAGACTGAGAGAAAAGGAAACTCCTACCGGCTCCACGATACTGAATTTCTTGCTTTCTTGTACTTCCTGGATCTGGTACACATACTCGAGGGAGGACTCAAAGAAATTGTGTCTCTCTTTGTCCACCTGAAGGTCAGCCTAGAAGAAAGAGAGAAAGGTGGGAAAAGAAAATACATCACATGTAGTTTGAAAATATTTGACTCTCTTTTGTCTGTCAGCCCACACATAGTTCTGTCCTCACTAGAAACAGCCTGCCAGGTGTCCAGCCCAGCTGTGAACTGGAACACTAGATATTCTTCTAAGTCTGCCCATTTCTGGCTCCCTTTCATTCAAGGATCCAAAACCTCTTCTCACTCTGCAAGGACAAGGCTTTCCCAAAGCTCATTTATTATTTTAGCACAAACCTCTTCTCCACACACAACCCTGTGAGGACAAGGCCACCGTCACCACCCTGACTGACTCCATCTGTGTCCCGGGACCAGCAATTCTGGAGCTGCAGCAGTGGCAGGAGCACACAATGCTCCCAGAGCTCACACACAGTCTGCCTTGCAGAGATGCTTGCAGGTTGATCTGACAACTGGTCTGACAGATCCGACCAGATCCAGCTCCTCTGGTGTGGGCTGGAACAGCTGGGTTTCCTTCCTTGCTGCAACATGCCTGCAGCAGCACCAACTGGCAGGAACCCCCCTCCTCTGCCTGCCCCCACAGCCACCCAAAAGCACCAGCAGCAAGGCAGGACACCAGGCCAGCAAAAGGAATAATAACTGGTTACTTTTCAGCCAGAGCACTTCCCCAAGTGAAAGGGTGGCCAGTCCCCAGCTGTGCCAGTGCCACTGGTCACTGCCCTACACCACCACGGTCACAAGAAGCAATGACAACACCTAAAGCCACTACCAGCATCCAACAGACACAGGAGAACCATGAGCTTGATTTCCCTGGTCTCACACAGAGAATCCAGGCTTTGGGTAGATTTAATTGATTATCAATTTCAACAGGTTACTGGAAGAGATGATTCCCCTCCTCTTTTTTAAGACCTTGAGCAGCTGGTGCTGTTGCTTCTGGACCCAACTCTGAGTAAAATTCCATACACACCTCCTGTAACTGAGATTCCTTCTTTTTGGAAGACAAATGCAAGTGGCGATCCAGCATAGAGTAAAACTTCTCACCATCCTTCTCGAACTTTTTCTTTCTTTCCTGTAGATGCAAGAGGTTGAAGCAGAACTAGTTATTGGCATTTTCCAGATAAGAACATGCATCAACACCAAGATCCTTTGTGCAATTCTGTATTCCCACGGACAAATTTTGGTCAACCCAGCCAGAGAACAGGAGGCCACTTCTCATTTGCTCTGCTTTCACAGCCCCTTGCCTACCTTGGATGCACTTACACCTCAAGACCCAGTCTAGCAATACTCTACGGCACAAGAAGTATTTTTTCATGCCAACATCATGGCAAAAGCCCCACTTATGAGGTGCTGTTCCCTCTCTCAATCTTCAATATCCAGTAAACTGAGGATGTACTCATACATTAAAACCCTTTTCACCATCTGCTGACATGCTGTTCACACAGCCCAGAAACAACTGGGCAAACACTGCAATGTCAAGAGACACGTCAAGGTCAAGAAAAGGTTCATTAGATTTTGGCAACTTTCTGTTCTAAAGAGTTTATCACTTGTTTCTGAAGAGTACCAGAAGGAAAGCAGAAGCCTGAAAGGTTGACAGGCAGGCAGGAAATCCTCATCTGCCCCGTCAGCAGTGGTGCAAAGAGAGCGCAAATGAATGAGAGCAGCAAACAGAGACACTCAGAAGGTACCCCCGAGGGCAGGTGGGGAGCAGCAGAACTGAGCACCAGGCTGTTGGCTCCTGCCTTGCACTGACTGTGACATTGCCGATCACAGAACAACAAGAGTAGGGGCCAGGTTGACAAATACCCACTTCAGATGGTATCTGAGATATCAAGAATTCCTGGGAGGCAACTAAATTACTAAAATCAGGAAATTCCAGCCTGGCAGCAGCCTCAATGCCAGGTCCAAGCAGTTGAGAGCTGGTGTACACACAGTGCAGGTATGTATGGGATGCCCAGATCTTCTGTCTGGCTTTTGAAAGCTCAAGAAAGTGGAAAGCAGTTAGGAAGTTCCAGCTTCCTGGGGAATTACTGGTATCTTTCAACACCTATCTCCTGAAAGCCCTGAAATCCTGTTCTCTTGCCCCCACTCAGAAATTCACAGACAAATAACCATCCACCAGTGCCACCACAAACCAGAGCAGATGGACTCTGACAGACTGCTGCGTATTAGGAATTTTCCTCATGAATTCAGTAGTGACCGCAGCTTCCCCTGCCATGAAGTTTTGCTTCCCCATTCCACTTCCACGGACTATTCCATCTGTCTGTCAGGATGTCCTGCAGCAGGATGCCTGGGGGCTCCCAAAACCCCTGGGCTCAGCACAGGTGGCTCCCAATGACAGTAACAAGCCCTCCTGCCAGCTGCCTTCCGGGGAAAAGGATTCTCTCCCCACGAGTCCTGAGATGGCTGTGGTGAAAGCACAATTACCATAGGGAAATGGCACCAACTCGACTACCCCTGCTTATGTGTAACTGTCTGGAGCAGGGCAGGCTTAGCACAGCAAACCTTTTCACCTCAGCAATTACACATCCTGCCTGCCCTGCAGACCCTGGAATTACAGGACACCTGAAGGGAAGTGCATCCTCTGGAATCACTGCCTGCAATATCAGGTACTGTGACTCCGTGTTAGCAGCCTCACACCTCAGAACAGAGAGATCTACATCAAATCCAGAGGAGCAGAGAGTCCTCCAAGGGTGAATCCTAATTTAAGCAGCGCAGCAACTGCGGGGCTGAGGCCAGGACAGACTGTCAAAACAAACCACCACCCTCGTGACTAACGCCTTGATCAGCAAGCCCAAACCCAGCAGCGAAAGCGTTTGCGGAGCAGCAGTTCCTAGGTCTGTAAGGTCACATTCCTGAGCTGTCTGTGCCGTTAATGCCCTAACACATCCAGGAACTTGCCTTGTTTCCATTTCTTTAAAGAGGAGCCTCCAAACCCCGAGGCCACAGAAGTGCAGGGAAGCAGAGCTGTGGGGCTGCAGCACAGCGCTCCTGCGGCCACATCCTCACGTCTCAGAGGAGATGGCTCTGCCAGCAGCAGGTCCCTAAATGGAAGAGCAGGTGCTGCCATGGAAGGCTAGCTCCAAACCCATCCACGAGCTCCGCTGTCTCCACCAAGGTGGCGTGCAGAGGTGGTGGTGGCAGCACAGGGATGGTGCCACGCCCGCTCCTCAGCAGAGCTGTGGATGAGCAGCTGAAGGCGCAGCAGGAAAGGGGCTGAAGCCCACTCCAGGCATCCTCTCCTGCCTCTCACCACCAGCAAGCAGCACAGGTAGGGCGACTCAGCTGTCCCCACCCCGTAGAGAGGCCACCAGGGAAGGCAGCCACACTCTAGGCCGCAGCTGGGACCAGTCTCTCCTGCTCTCTGTCTGAGAGGCTGATCACCTGCACCAGGAGCTGTGGGAAAGCACGGGGCAAGGGAACAGCTGCCCACCAGAGCCTGGTGCTACCATGGCCAGGCACGGAAGAGCCCGTGGGCAGGGAACAGGGATGGGACGGGCAGGGGGACGTGCCTCTGGATGCAACAGCCTAGGAGCATGTGGCTCCTGGCTTGTCCCCAAGATGGGTGACATTGCTGTGGGAGGCTATGGTGCCCGTGCACAAGAACAAAAACTCATGGAGGAGGCCATGAGCTGTGTGTGGCTGCGGTGCCCACATAGACGGCCACAGGAGACCACAGCCTGCAGTTACAGGGAGACCACAAACCACCAGGCAGCAGCTTTGCCACCAGCTTGTGGGCAGTTCCCTGTGGGAAGACACGGTGGGTCCTGGGGCAGAGGGGTCACCTCTGCTCAGGGAAAGACTGGTGAAGAGAAAGGAAGAGCCTGGGAGAGCAACAGAGCACCTTCTGCAGCAGGAGCTGGGAAGCCAGACAGCAACTCCTTTGGAGAGTGCCTCCTCCTCTGCCAGCACCCATGGCAGAGGCAGGGGCACATGGCTGCACTGGGGACATGGAGCACTGATCTCTTTCTGGGGATTGAAGGCACTGGGAACGATGTCCAAGACGAACCCATGTGCGACAGGACCACAGTGCAGCATGGCATTTTGGGCCACTAAGAGGGAGTTTGCCAATCATTCCCACTCTGAGTAATTAGCATATAACTGAACAGCAGAAGGATGACCTACAAATCCTTCTGAGCTGGCTGCTGAACAGAGCAAGCCAAGACAAAAAAACAACACAAAAAACTCACCCAGACTGAAGCACAATCTGGAAACATGAGCACAAATTAGTTCCTCATGAATATTCAGCAAAGGGCAGCACCACGTTCCCATTAAGGTTTGCCAAGAGCCACCCATCTTGCGTTTATTGCTCACTCGGAGCAACCGAGCAGATCTCACTGAGTGCAGGCAGGAGGGTGCTCTGCAAAAACCCCACGCTGGGAGCTTTGACAGACATTGCTGTACCCAGGAATGAGCAGGAGCCCGTGGGACAGCACTGGCTGCCTGCTGTGGCAGGTGATCCAGCAGCAGCTCTGGCTGCTCTGCGTGTGCCAGGTCCTTCCCACACCCCAACTGCCGCCGGCACTGGGGCAACACTGGAGACCCTTGGCAGCTTTGGGTCCAGCTCACCAGGGGGAAAGGGGCAAATGGACTTGTCGAAACTCCCCCTTAACCATTAGTTGCTAATTAGGATCCTCTGCAATTCCCACCTTAGGAGAGGTGGAGTGAGTGGCAAGTGAGAAGCCCAGCTCACGGGCCACTTCTCCTCTCCATAAGGAATGAAACACTTTTCCTGCTGGGAGCCCTCACCTCCATGCACACCTGAGGGGTTTGGGTGCAAGATCAGTGGATGGAGGATCATCACAGCTCATTTTTATGAGGCATCAGCAGTTAATTCAAAAACAGATTTCTAAAAAGTCCAGAGGTGTAGAAAGAGCAGTTCCATCAAAGCACACTCAGTTCATCCCGGTGTTTTTCCCTCACCCACTGGTTTCTCTCAAATGCTCCTTAGGCTCTGCTCCCACAGAGATGAAAGCAAGTAGAAGTTACTATCCTCCCATTCTTTTAAAATTACAATTAATGAAATTAATAACAGAATTAACTAAGTCCTTTTAGGAATATGTTATCTCCTATGGAAGAAATTTTGACAAACACTGCAGCTATTCAGCATTCCTCCTGCCCTTACAGTACATCCAAACAAGCTTTTCCCTCTGACTTTTTTTGTTTGCTTTGTGTTTTTTTTAAAAAAAGCTGTCTCCTTCCAAGTGAAACTGGAATGAAATTTTTCCTATTCAAATCCTCCTCGACTCAGTAAGTGTGGCCAGGCTCTTCCCAAAGTGTCCCAGCCCCACAGTGTGGAGCTGAGCCCCAAGGCTATGGAGACAGAGGGACGGGGCCTCCCTATGCGCCAGCTCCTTTCCACACTCACCCCCTGCCATGAGTGCCAGAGCTGGGAAATGGGTCAGCTCAGGGGGTCCCAGATCCTCCCTTTTATCTATGATGTGGCACATCACAGCACAGCAAGTCATGGGAAGAACAGTGACCCCATGGGGCTGTGGCAGGAGGGAGTGGCTGGAGGGGGTCCCAGTGACAGCCTGGGGCTGCCCCGTGTGGGAGCACACCCTCCCGAGGAGACTCCATTCGTCCCGGGAAAACGGGTGAATGCAGACTCAGATGTGTTGGTCAGACTGGCTGCGCTCCAGCCAGAGGCATCACAAAGCCCCGATTCAAGGGCTCTTCCTATTTGGCTCCAGCAGCTCGCAAAGGGAACAGAAAACATCTCACAGAAGGCGACACTGCCAAAATATGGAAACTAAGCAGAGGGCACAATTTCCCTGTGTCATGTCTCCAGCCTGTTTCACAGCCCGGCCTCAGCCTCTGCCCCTAGTGCAGATCAGAAAGGGCCCACGGGGCAATGCCAGGCCCAGCAGCGATGGGAGGAACCCACATGGACAGAGCCTCACTGTGAGGAGCCTCATTTGTACTTCACACCTTCTGCTGCTGGGTGGGGATGACTTGGGGATGCTTTGCAGGCTGGCAGGTGAAGGAAGGCTCTGTGCCCAAGGTGATACCCGAGGGGGCAGCCCACCAACGGTCAGGGAAGCATCAGAGCTGAGGACAAGAGCTGGAGCAGTTGGGGCTCGTTCCCAAACTTGCATCCTCTCAAGGCTTTGGGGCGGCACTGGGGACAGTGGTACCTCCCTGTGCATCCCTGTCAGCATGGGCACACCCGGATCCTGGCACGGTGCAAAGTGCTGCCCTGTGAGCTCCTACATGGAGCACTTGTGCTGAGCCACAGCACAGCCCTCTTCCCACTGTGGTGCCTCGGCACCTCTGCAGTTCATGCTCCTCACAAGAAACAAAACCCAAAACCAAACCACAACGGCTGAGCCATCTGCAACAGCTCCCTGCCTTCCACCCCCTCCGCAGCTGCTCTGAGCAGTGTCCTGCCACCTGACACTTCCACCTGGAGTGCCCTGCCCATCCACAGGGACCGAGGAAGGGCTGCAGGCTGCCAGGTGAATCTGTGTCAGTGCTGGGGCTACGGCACCAGCCCTGCTGAGACCTGTGCCTGCCTGCTGGGCACGGCCACTGTGGAGCAGGACACGGGCACACGGCCCGTGGGTGGAGGCAGCTCAGCTCCCGGGGCACAGTGCACTCCAGGCTGTGGGCAAAGTGGCCCTCACACACCTTAAGGGCTCTTGGGGAAGAAAACAGCCTGAGGGACATGAAAGCGGGGGCTGTGGGCATCACCTCTGCCATGCTCGTGGCTGTAGCTCTTCAGAGGGTTCCACACACCAGCCCTCAGGGCATGGCAAAGGGCAGGAGGGCCATTGAGTATCTCTTCTCAAACCCTGCATTTATTAAACGTCAAAGCCTCCAGATGGGCTGGGCTGAATCCAAGCCCCAAGTGTTCTCCAAAACATCTCCATTTTGGAGCTGGGTCAGAGCCAGCCCCATTTTAAGCTGCCGCTGAGTAATGTGGAACCTGGACTTCTTGATAGCAGACAAGGGAAAAATGATCTTTTGGGCTCCACATGTGCAGAATTCGCCTTTTATAGCTTGTTTCTTTAAAAGTTTGGTCCATCTGAAAGACTCATTAGACTCATTTATGTAAATATTTCATAACAAAAGCCCTATGACTATAATCAGGTTCTGCCTGCTGGCCTCTCCTGCTTTCCCTCTTTCCCTTTTTCTCTCCTTCCCTTCCTGCCTCCCACTCTACCACACACTCCTCTGCAGAAAGCATTTTATTCTTAGTAGCACTGACTGAACAAAGGGGAGAGGAGAGAAAGCAGCAAGGAGGATCTCCTGTTTGAAACAAGCACTCCTTGCTCAGGACAGAGGCGGTGCTGGAATCAAGCCAGGAGAGAACCCAAAGAATTCAGGAAAAGATTTTGGAGCCTCTTATGATTGAAAAATCAGACTAAAAGTCACAGCACGAACCCTCATGCCAGCAGCTGAAAGCCAGCATTGAACAGGGAGTTTCTGAGTGCTTGAAGTCAGAATGCAGTAGAGCAACTGCCTGCTTGTTAACAACAACAGGAGAAAAATCTGAATTCAAACATAGTAACAGAAAACAAATCTGTTTATGTTGAAAACAAACAAACAAGCCTTACCTTGGTGAACCCTATCTGCTCCTTCCGGAAGTTTTCCAGAGGTTTGATCAGCAAATCACTCGCATTCTGCACCTACATTGCAAAGAAAAAGCATTTTAATTGCAGGATGCTGACCAATTTTCTCCTAAACAGAGGCTGAACAGGGCTAGAAACCAAGAACTCTGAGATTTTAATGTTTTTGACTGGAAACTTCTTCTCTGTCTGTAGGTGAAGTCACTTAACTCATCTGTACCTGCTCTTCCTCATTTTTAACACACAGCAAACCCAAACCACAGCCCAGGAGGCTTCAGGGGCATCCTGTGGATGATAGGGGGTGTCTCCTACCCCAATCTAACCAGGCTGCTCTCAAATAAAGGATGGACTTCCCTTCTCTCAAGATTCAGCCAGAAGGTTATCTGCCACAGGAACAGCTAAGGAAAAGGGAAAGCCTGGCTGTGTCTCTTCCACTCCTATCTCAGGTGTGAGAGATGCTTTCCTGGATGGTGTTCTGCACACCTTTACCACGAATCCACATGAAAGCTCATCCCGGTTTGTATCACTGGCACTGGGACCAACCTGCTGTCTCCTCCCATCCCCACTTCCGTGACAGGCTCTATTCCAAGCTCCAGAGAAGGGAGAGGGGAAGAGAAGGGGACAGGACACCACACAGCCACAGCCCTTCAGGGAATTTAAAGCTGATGAACATGGTGAGTGTGAAATCTCCTGAGGGAGCTGCTGTAAAAGAGAACTGGTCCTACAAGTGGAGGGCAAAAAACCCCAACTTTGAAAATTGAACAGTGCCCATAATCCCTGAAACAATACCTCCCACCGCTCCCCCCACTGCCAAAGGGACCACTGTACCTGGGATGTAATAAATAATAAAGAAGTTTCTCAGTGTTTTCCTGGTTTCCTGCTGTTCCTTGCCTGCCCGTGGACCCTCCGACCCAGCCTGGCAGGAGCTCCTGCTGCTGCACGAGGCATGGGAACGCAGAGCCAAGCAGCACATTCCTGGCACGCTGTAAGCTCTCCACTGAGCCTAACCTTCATGTTTTTCCTGGAATTAGGAGTGAAATGGGAAGCCAGCACTGGCTCTGGAGGAGCTCCGGAGAGGCTGAGGGCACACAGCAGCAGGAAGCCAATGGCAGTGCATTGTCCTGCAGGAGCTAGGCTGGCCCAGATGGGCTCGGGGACACCTGCCCTCCTGCACCCAGCAAAAACTGAGCGAAAACACTTCTTATTCTTTAACCCTTGGTTTCACCACAGAAGCAGCTGGTGAGCAGCCCACACACACTGCAGCCTCTCCAGCTGAAGGGCCTGGAACTTTTTGCCTGCCTGTACTGCCTGGGAGAGCCACCGCCCTCCAAACCTATTGCTGTGCCTGCCCCATGCCCAGGGCCCACAGCCATGGGACCATGGACCAGACGAGTACAAAGCACATTCCTGGTGTTCCCTGCTTCCCTCTGATGAGAAACCTCACACTGAGGCACATGGTGCTGTGGCCGTGATTTGGCATTTAGCTGTGTCGGGAATGACAGAGCCCAGTTCCCATCTCCTCACCATCATGGACCTCTCCAGCTCCACTTCGTGCAGCAGATCCGCGAACTCCTTAAAGGACTCGGCTGTAAGAAAAGAAGAGGCTGGTCAGTGGAGCTGGGATGTGGCAACGGAGCTTGGGACACACGTCAGGACACCCCAATGTGACTGCACCCCCAGCATGGCCATCTAAAGGCTGGCAAAAAAAATGAGAAGAGGTGGCCCCTTTTGGCAGAAACTGCGTGAGGCAGTGCCAGGTGCAGGCTGGCTTTGAGGGGTATTTATTTATGCAAGGGAGAGGAGGGTCTCCTGCCCAGGGCAATGAGGGAGAGAAGGCCCTGGAAAGGTAAGAGGATGTTAATCAGCTTTTATTAGGAATTGTGCTATAGAGATGGCAGTGCAGGTGACAGAGAAGGCGCAAATGCAGGGAAAGGCCAAATAGGGGGAAGGGGCAGCTGCCATCCCCAGGGTCTGCAGCAGGACAGGCCTTGCCACAGTGGGAGCTGTGGGCAGGACGGGGCTGCCAGCAACACCAGGATGGGCCAGGCACCTCTGCCCTGGGAAAAGCTGCAGGTGCTTGCCAGGACCAGGACAAGTGTGTCAAACAAAAATGGCCTGGAATGACAAAGATCACATTCAGCACCAGGAAGCACAAAGTCAATGTATAGGAGGGAAGGCAGCAGGTGTAGACATGGTCACAGCCACTGACACCACTCCCCAAAATGTTAGAAGTGAAACAAAAAGATCTTATTGATCAGCAGTTCGAGTCTGACTACAATAAATATAGCATGAAACCTTTCCTTTAACAAACTGAAACGAGAATAATTTAGCCTGGGGAAAAAAAAAAGACTAGGTGGGAGTAGCTGACCCCACACCAAAGGGGAATACACAGCTCCTCTCCCTGCCCATTGAAGGAGAACTTGGGAAGGGGCTGAATTTGTCACAGGGGAGGAAACCTCTCAGCAGCAGAGCATTGACAGCGCCAAGCCAAACTCCCATCTCTCCAGGCTGCAAGGCAAGGCAAGGCTGGGCAAACACCTGCCCATGCAGGTAGTGTGGTTGTGTGCTGGATGCCTGGGGGAACATCTGATCACCCCAGTGTACCTGGGAACAAGCTGGGAGTTAGCTGGGAAAGGTTCCCACAGTTCCAGCCTGCTCAGCACAGCGTGGGACAGGTCTGGTGGGTCCCAGGCTTCCCCTTGCCCTGGTGGGAACAGCCCAGAGTGGCTCTGTCAGACGCCAGAGCTCTGCAGTTCAGACCCTCCCTCCCTGTGGCACGCTGGGCTGGGCAGGGCAGCACACAAGGGGTCACAGCAGGTGTACAGCAAGTGAGGCACAAGATTAGCTTGTCTCACAGGTCAGGGAGAGGGTGCTACTGTGCTCTCTGTGCAAGCTGAGGGCCCTCTCCCCTCATCCACAGCGGCACCTTGGGAGAGGTACCTGTCCTGCTAAAATCCAGCGTGAGGATTCACTCTGCAGCTGCCGAGACACACAAAAGGGAACAAGTGCAGCCTCGTGACATGGGCCCTTAGCTGGCAGTGGCACAACAGACCTTCCTGATGAGTCAGGAACTTCTGAGCTCTCCTCCAGTGAGGGCTCCAGCGCCCAGCCATGCAAAGGCCTGACGGCTCATGGTGCTCATGCCCAGGGCCACACGTGGCTGTCACTGTGGCTCCCCAGGATGATGGGAAACCTGGAGCATACGGACACCAAGGGCCTGAGCCAGGAAAAGAATTATCACAGGGAGAAAGAGAATCCAGCCCCAAACTTAGAGGGAATATGTCAGTGCCTAAAATGTTCCCTAGCCATTTTTTCCCCTTTGCTCTACAGGAAAAGCCCAAGAACATGTTTCCTGGCACCAGTCACAGAGCAGGCCACTTTGACCCTGCACCACCACACACAAGGCTCAAACGCTGCTGCCAGCCCAGCAGTCCCTGGGAGCAGCGGGGTGGATCTATGCTACTGGCCTGGGTCAGCACTTGCCAGCCCTTCCAGGGCAGTGTGGAGCAGGATGGCCACCAGCAGCCACTGCCTGCCCAGCAACACCTGGCAACTGACACCTGGAAATGCCAGCGCGACTCTGCTGGGCAGCCAGAAGCATTCCAGGAAGGTCCTTACAGCTAGAGGATTCCAGGTTCCCGTGCCTGGGAGGGAGGAACACGCCATCTCATTTCACTGCCCCCTTCATCTCTGCAGGAGCTGCTGATTTGGGTGCCGTGAGGTGACAGTGGAGGGGCTGCAGGAGGGAGCACAGGAGGCGCCCCAGCTGTGGGGTAACACGGGTGCATTCATGACCTTTCACGTCCCCAGGGGAAAGTGCTGCTCATGACAGACAACACCAACCCAGTGTCCTGACTGCCACCTGCAGTGTCACCGCTGCCACCTGCTCGGGTGCCTGGCTGCTCTGTGCCCACACAACGATAGAGCAGCGTGACTTCAGCTCTATTTACAACCCAAACATGTTCTCTTGCAGCGCATAAGAAGTGCCTGTAAGTGTTCTGCTTCATTCCCATATCCTGCACATCAAATGAGCTCTGCACTCCCACGCAGACCCCTGGCACCCTTGCAGAAGATGGAAGCTGCTACAGAGACGTCAACGCCCCACTGCTGTGTCAGGAATAAGGAAGCCTCAACCCCTGCAGGCACAGCAGGGCTTGGGTGGGAGGAGGAACAGCCCAGGCTTCTTCACAGGGAAACTGGGGACCTCTTCTTGAAAAAGCAAAACAAATACTCCCCAGCAAAACTGAAGGGAAACATGCTCCTTTCACCACGGAGGGTTTTATATCTGCTGTGATCTCTTCTTGCTCTCCCTCATCCCACAATCCCTTTATTCAATCTCTGTCATTCCCAGCAGCCTTGCTTGGTCGTTGGAGCTCTGTCCCTTCCAGCCAAGAGGAGGGACACTCCTTTCCTTGCATGGCTGTTTGCCTCAGACCCCTCAGCTCCCAGGAGGAGCATTTACATGGCAGAGTTCTCCCCTCCCTGACCCACGCGTGTTTGGAAGCACAGCACCTCTGCTGCCATTAGATTTGGAGGCTGACTCATTTCCAGTGCATTTCACCTAGAGACTTTCCATAAAGGAAACAAGCCTTGGAGGGGAAGGCTGCAATCTGCTTCACATGGCTTTAAATACAACAGCCCAAGGAACAGGCTCTACTTCCTTCCCCTTCTGACAGCGGCCGAGAGACCCGACACCAGCAATGCCACACTGCTGCCACCCTTCAACCGCTGCCTGACAAAAGCTGGTTTCCTCTGTTCTTTTCCCCTACATGCAGCCCTTGGGAGCAGCCTGGCAAAGACCCTGTGCCCTGTGCCCCACCCCATGAATGCCCTGTGCTCCTGCCTGGAGAATGCCCTGTGAGCCTATGAGCAGCCCCAGCCCCTCAGACCAGGCAGGTGGCACAAGTGTTTTGTCTGATGGGGCAGGGTCAAAACCTCGGAGGCTGAGGATCCCTTGTTGTCCCTCCTGCAGCCTCCTGTCACCCCTGCAGGGTCCACCCACCCCACTAAGCCAAGAGCAGATTCATGGGAAACGTGCACAGCGCGGGGTTTGGGGCATTCAGGCCCTTTGGTTCAGCCCCCGGGCAGTGGATGCCGAGTGACTCCCAGAGCTGTGCCAGGGGAGGGCAGGGATGTAACTCAGCTCCAGGATCACTAATCCCCAAGCAGATGTGCAGGGAGCAGCCCTGCAAGGCTGCCCAGGGCACAGATGGCCATTGTTTTCCATTTGAGACACATCCAGTAACCCTTTTTCCCAGCAGTTTGCAGCATGGTGCCTTTGCAGGGCAGCGTGGGGCAGTTTGTTCCTGTGAGGCCTTTCCAGCACAATGAAGGCAGCTTTGGGAGCAGCACCCGCTGGGCTCCACTGCAGCACTGGGAAGAGGGGCTGGCTAGGAGGTCAGCACGACGTCGCCTCCTCCCTAGCACCTGGCAGCACGGAGCAGGCCTGGAGCCATGGAAAACCTCTGCAAATTATCCACTGAATTGGGAATGTGAAACTTGACCCGTGACTGTTCAACTTCATAAAATAAGCTGTGGAAGAGCTGCCTGGAACCTGGCTCCTGAGGCTGCTTAAAAACCATCAGGCAGGCTAATTCCTAGAGAGGGAGACTGTTCCAGTTACTGGAAGACGGCTTCAAAAAGCAGAGAACTCACCAATATTGATCTCATCATCCGTTAGTGTGTCACCGATGAAGTCGAACTGGAAGGACTGCAGAGTCTGGGAGAACTTCTGCACCGCTGAGGAGTACCCTGGAAAAGGACAGAGCAATCAGCTGTGGGTTTCTGCAATTGTTCTACAGAGGCTGCACGTCTTAGGAATTTATCCTGAATGGAACAAGACCATAGGAAGGTAGTTATGAAAATCCATAGGCATTGGGAATTTCAGCCCTGCAGAAAATGCTGCAGCATTAAGAACCCTCAGAGGCTGCAGAGAGCATTGGATTTGGGTTTTTTCTCTCTCTGAAAAAGCTTCTGCAGCACTAATGGATGCACCACATGGTACAACAACTGATCGATGGCCTTGCATCCAGCCACATACAGGAAGGGACACTGACACACTTCCCTGCAGGAAAACACGCAGGAGACACTCCAGGGCTCTGGGTGCACCGGCACAGCTCCTCAGAGCACAGAGGCTGTTGGACAGGCTGGCCACTGTTCACAGGAATTGTTTCACAATATGGGATAAAAATCTGTAGAGTCAGAAAATAAATGTGAGGAAAAAGGCAGGACTAAAAATAACTGTCTCTCTGTGGGGTCATGGACACAGACAGGCCCTGAGGGAAAGACAGTGACACAGAGCACAGACCTGAGCCACGAAGCTCAGCTGGGCTTGCCTGGGCACCCACAGATGGCCCCAGGACCCGCTGCTCCTGCTGGTGAGGAACAGTCCGGGCTGGAAGCAAAGACACTGCCTGATGTTGGCTGTGGCTCAGTCCAAATTATTTTTGGACCTTCCAGAGAAGTTTCTGGCCCAAAGGATGCTTTGTGTCTTTGCACCCCGTGTGGCTGCAGGATGTGTCTGGACAGCGTTTGCTGGCATTGGCAGGGGGGCCCTGGGATGCGGCAGTGACACCACAACAGAGCCCGACCCAGGGCCAGCAGGGACAGCACCAGTGACACTCACTGGATCGACCACATCATCCTGCACAAAGCTACAACAAATTCCTGAGATACAAACAGAAGGAGGCTGCACTTGCCGGACCTCAGGGAGTAGGATGTAGGCGACAAAAAGCAAAGCAAAGGAATAATGTTATACTCCGATTTACGTTGCTATTTTCTGTAATTTGGGATTCCAGCTATAGGCACAGTCCCAGGCTGGCCTCCTCTGTGTCAGTGCACAGAGATGGCACTTTCAGAAATTCAGGAAATTGCAAGTGGGGAAGATGTGATGGCACAGACATTAACATGCAACCAGCTCCCACCACTTCTTTGCCAAACCAGCACCATGATTGTTGTATATAGGAACTTGGTGTACATGGATGGGTGTTTTAATTTGAAAATAAAACTTACTACTATGGTGGCAATCATGGGATGTTCTGAAATGCTGCTGTGAAGGAGAGAGAAAAATTGGACAACACTGAAATGGATGTCGGGGAAAAGAAATCAAGTGGCCTGTGTGGGATACCGGCAGGTTCCCAGACTGCCCTGCTTCCCCTGTTCCCAGGTCAGGAGCTCCTGACCCTCCCCAAGGTCCCTGGGCAGGAAAGGGCGGGGGGGCAGCCGGGTCCCCAGTGCAGGCTCAGAGCACAGTCCCCGCTTCCCCCTCAAAAGCCTCGTTCAGCAGCTCCCTCCGATGGGTCAAACCTTTGCTCCTGAATGGGCAGATTCAGGCTGAATGTCGCTATTTAGCCCCAGCTGCCAGGGGCTGGAGCACGTAAATGGGTGAACTCTCGCACAGAAGGATGTCATTGACTTCATGGAAAACCTCAGCAAATAATTCCCCCTCAGTCCCCCAGCGCTCGCCCAGGCCAGGCCGGAGGCTCATTCAGCCCTCGCTCAGGGGAATCTTTGTTCATCTCCCTGCAAACCCCACCAATGTCCCTGACGCTGCTGTGACCCCATCCAGCCCCTCCCCTGCCGCTGGTTGCAGGTAATGTTCAATCCCTCCCTCCAAACACCCCTCCAGGCCCAGTGTGTCTCCTTGAGCCCCTCTGAAAGCAGCGGCACCCCAAGCCAGCATCCATCTCTCTGTCTGTCTGTCTGTCCCCTCCATGGGTGCTGGCGGGGGGCAGGTGACGAGGCACCACAGCTCTGGTGTCCCTGTGAGCCGGGAGTACAGCAGCACATGCAGGTCCCATGGGTGGCACCCGGCACGGACAGAGGGTCTCCATGTGCCGCGTGTCCCTGTCAGCCCGAGGAAGAAGGAGAGAGAGAGGGAGAGGGAGCATGAGCCCACACCATGCATGCCTGGCGAGCTCTGGAGGAGCTCTTAATGGAAACCAGGCTCCTCCAGGCCAATGCAACTTGACTCCCACACTGTACAGAGCCTTGGCTGAACACCGGCTCCTGACAGAGTGCCTGTGTGCATGCACAGGACAGCATCGCTGCTGCCGCGGTGCTGCCACAGCTCTGGGGTGTGACTGGGACACAGCACGGGGCTGACTGACTGCCTGCTGGCACCATGGGACAGCTCTGGGGTGTGACTGGGACACAGCACGGGGCTGACTGACTGCCTGCTGGCACCATGGGACAGCTTTGGGGTGTGGGGATTGGACTGGGACACAGCACGGGACTGACTGACCACTGGCACTGCCGGAACAGAGGATGCCCCCGCTTGGGGGCTGTCCCTGCAGGGCCCAGCACCAGTGCCCGAGGCAGAGAATTGGCATCAGTGCTCAGAGACACTCGGTGAGATGTTGCCCCTTCCCTCGGTGGCATCCGAATGGCGGTGTGGTGACATCAGGGATGGGGCAGGACAGGAGAGCTGGGGAGAAAGGGATAAGCCGCAGCCACAGGAAAGAGGCTTGACCACAGGAAGGGGCCAGCAGGAAGAGATTTGCTGTGTGGAAAAACGGGGCTCCATCCCATGCTGGGAGAGATAAATCCATATTTTCCCTTGTTGTAACAGTTGGAAATGTTTTCCCTCCTAATACAAACACTTGGTTGCCAAAGGCTCCTGCTCTGCACCCCCAGAGCCTGGCAGGAGGGAGAGGCAGCTGCAGGGCCTGTCCTGCTCCCCCAGCACCAGGACCCGAGGCTCAAGGAATAATGCCATGCTCCAAGCTGGAATATCCCTCCGAACAGCACGCCAAGGCTCAGCACTGCCCCAAGGACCCTGGCTGCTCAGCCTGTTTCCATGGAAACACACCGAAATGAATTTGATCAGGAGTCATCAAGGACTCTTCTCCCTTCCAGCGTCAGGAAGCAATGCCAAGTTTCACCATTTGTAGTCACAATAATTTACTCTTCTAGTAAAAATGAACTTCCATCCCTGCACAGAGTGGCCCCAGCCGGGCTGCGAGGCAGGAGCAGGGAGCACCAGTGCCAGCCATGCTGGCCTCAGGAGGCACACAGAGAACTCGGGGCTGTATTTATGTGTGCATAAACACACCTCCAGAGACAGCAGCTCTGGAAGGATGTGACTCAGCCTGCTCAGTAAGGACCTAGAAGGATTCTCACTTCAATCTTTCACGGCAACCACAGGTAACCAAAATACCACAAACAAAAATGTGCTGCTACCACTGCATAAGCCACAGGTCTCTGACAAAGCAGAAACACAAACAGAGCCCCAAACCAGGCTGTGCTGCTGCATCTTCCTCCAGTGCTTAGAATTTAAACCAGAAGGAAACTATCACCACAGGACAGAGCCATGGGGGAACAGGGTGAGCAGACACAGCCAGGGAATGGGGCACAGAGGTGCCGCTCGAGGGTCTGCAATGCTCAAGGTGTCACAGGTGCACATCCTTAATTAGCCTTACTAATTGCAACCCAGAGGTCACAATCTGTGTGACTGCAAGGGTCCTCTGTTCCCAAGAGAGGAAACCATGCCCCTGAGCACACGGAAATAGAAGTGGCCGTGACAACCAAGCAGTGACAGCTATGGGGGACCAGCGGGATCTCTGAGCCAGGACAGGAGGACCGTGCCTGGGCTGCCTCATTTAACACCACAGGGACACAGTGGGATGTCGGGTGTGACACAGATGCAACAAGCAGCCTGATTTTTAGAAATAAACACTTTGAAAACCAACAGAACATCTCCAGCTGTGCAGGAGAGCAGGTGCGGAGGGTACATCTCACATCAGCCAGGGCCAGGCTGCCAGCATTTTCACCCCCATTATCCAAACCCAAATAGCCCTTGTTTATATGACACTCGTTGGTTGTGCAGCAGCTGGTACACACAGCACCACTCTACTTCTTCCTAGGAAACAGCCAGGTGGGAATTGCTGCTCCTCCAGAAGCTCAGGGGCTGAGCAAGCAGTGGGTTCAGCAGCCCTTTGGCTAATCCTCATCACACTGCAAATTAAGGAGGAAAAAACAAAATAAAAATACCTTCCCACCCCCAACCTCATCATCTTTGCAATCACTGGCCAGTGACACTCTCAGTGCAAAGGCAGTCCTGAGTTTAATCTGATCCAGCTGAAAGCATGAATAGCTGAGCAGTGATGGGGCTGCAGCATTCCTGTCCTGTTCCCGGGAAGGGACAGGATGTCCTGGCCCACACTGGAAGGTGGGAAGTGACTTTCACTGGTCTCCCTGCCTGCACCTACGCATGGACAGCTCGGGGAAGAGCAGCTAGCAGAGATTTCCATGGGGGAAAAAGCAATTCCCGAGCTTCTGCATCCACCCGACCCACAGATTGCAGCGCCAGAGCAACTCAGTCACAGCTTCAGCAACCCATGAAGAAAACCCATAAGTAATCAATAAGGAAAATTCAACATGGGTTTGACCGTGGCAGTGCAAATAACCAGAGCAAATGGAAGCAGGAACTCCATCTTTGCATTTTCCTTTCTTCTTCTCCAGCTTGAAAACAGAACTATCAAAGCCGGCCACACATTTTCCTTTCAAATAAGCAAACAAAAGACAATAAAAGTTCACTCTGACCTTAAACAAGAGCATTTTAAGACATGGAAATTTTCAGGTTAGGATCTGAACTCTGAAAATCCATTTTTGTCAGGGAAATTTTGCAAGACCCTGACACACAGCAGCTGAGGACACACCTACATTTCCTACCAATGGTCCCTATGGAGGATTTTCTCCTCCATGGTGGGGACCTGTGCATGGCAAACATACGACATGAGAAATGCCACTTCTCCCAGCATGCAGACAGAGGGCTGTGATTCCTGATGGGGAAATAATGTGCCCATTGTTACCAACTCCCGCCAAAGAATTCCCTAAAGAGTTGCATCACTAAGGAGATGGAGTTGATCCCCCTCACCACCTTGGGGATGAAGCTCTGGACACAGTACCCAACCCACTGCTTCCTGGGAATTCTCTGTCCTTGCAGCAGAGCTTTAGGAGCCAACACACAAAGTATGTGGCCAAGGGGCCAGACTCTGCTCCGAGCTGTTGGATCTACACTGTGTGTACTACCTGCATGAAGTCCCCAGACTCTGTCCCACAAATATACCCCAGCCTGGAAAGCCATGAGCTGAGCCCAGATGTGCCATCAGGATCAGGAGTAATGAGCTCTGACTCATGGAACACTCCCAAACACTCTACAGCTGCTCAAACACAGAAACACGTTGATTTTCTCAGATGAGGATAAAAAAAATAACCTTCCGGTCAGCCTTCTAGGTAGTCCCAAATCCACACAGGATCCTGCAAGGAATCCAGCCCTCTTGCTGCTGCACAGAGGAGAGATGCTCACCACTAGGGAATTACAGAGCGGCCCAGGACAGGCAGTGCCTGGCATCGACCCAGGGCAAGCCGTCCGCAAGTGCCCCTGAAGACTCTGTGGGGACTCAGAAATCCTGACACATTGGACAAAGGCCATTTTTCCCACACTGACACGGGTTTTCCACTTGCCAGGAGTAAGTGGCTAGCATGAACTGCTAAAAATAACTTGCTATATTTAGCTGTGCTTTACAAATCTCATGCAGAGGAATTTACTAGATGTCTCACATGCTGTCACACATTTACCTCTCCTAATCAGCCCTTCATTGACTGAGTTGTTCGTAAGCTGCCACTTCCCTTTCACAGCCAGTCCAGCCCAGGCTCCAGCAGAAGAGCAGGGCTGTGCTCCCAGTAAAAAGGTATTTTTCAGTACCTCTTCCTATCCAGTGACCTTTTGCTCTGCAAGCTGGTTACCTGCCCTCTGGACCATCACCTCCACTCACACATTCCCCTCCCACTCTCCCTCCACAGTTTCTGTTTCCCGTCTTAAACTTCAGTCTTTTATCCTCATGAATTCTTCTCCTTGCCCAGCCAGCCTTGTGGGAAGTGCCCAAACTTGCTTGACAGGCTTATTTTCTTATTTACTGTTAAATTAAAAACCCAAGGACCCAGACAGCAATAGTTCACACTCATCATATAATTCTTACGCCTGCCTTATCTCCCTCATTGCCTGAAGGAAACTGGCTCTGCTGAACCTGCCGTGCTCCAGAAGAGCTGGCAGGGGTTACGAGGCTGCACCGAAGCTCAAGGCACTTAAACACACAGAGGGGCTTTCCTGGATGCCTGGAGCACAAGGAGACCATGGGTGTCCTCACCAACAGCTTGGAAGTTTGGCAACATATCAGCCCAAAACCCCAGCCAAAACACAAAGGAACCAAGCAAGAGCAGAAGTACAACAAAGTTTTGGGGTATATTGGTCTGTTTTGGAGAAAACTGGGAATGAGTGATGTGGGATACAGCTTCTAGAAGGATGCACTTTTACCCTGCCTTGGATTAAGTTATCCAGCATCTTCTTCCCAAGACCTCCACAGTGATAGATCCATTGATCAGGAAGAGAATCATGCACGAGAGCCACATGTCAAAGTGAAGACATGGAACACACCATTCTCCCAGTGACACTCATTGGCTTGTACTGGTTTCCTAGAGAGCGGCACTTTGGGCTGTATGTTTAATATTTTTGTAAAGGACAGTGTGTTGGATGAATTTTTTTTAATGCTTTTTGCTTCTGAAACACGAGGGCAGCATAGGACGCTGCAACACAGCCTCCTGCATGGCCCAGCTCAGCCAGGGCACCCCTGCTCTACCCACAGCAGTGAAACTCCTGCTGGCATCAGCACTTCCCGCTCCTCAGGATGAGCCATGGGTAAAACCGCACTTTGGAAGCCTGAACTTCTCAGAGAAAGTTTTTTCCCCTTTGGCATTTTGCTGGCCTTTCAAATAAACCTTGCAGCCCTGCAAAGCTGGAGGAGTTGCTTCAGCAAAACTAGAAAGAGACACAGGGCAGCCAGCCCAGAACACGTGGCCAGCTGAAATGGAAGTTAAGAAAAGATGAGTGGCCTTAGAAATCAGCAAAAGTGGTGAAATGCGCAGTAAGAAATAATGCAACTGTTTTTTGAGCAAATGCTCCCAAGGTCATAGAGGCAGCGAAGAGTCACAAAGGAGCAAATGCCGTCATAGTTCTTTGGTTCACCATGGACCATGCCCAACAGCGAGGCTGGTGCTGCCACACCTGCAGGAATTTCAGACCACCTGGTGTCCCAGTCCGACTGTCAGCACACCAGGGAATTGCTCAGTACTGCCCTGGAGTGCAATGAACCTGGGTGTAGGAGGGAGAGCCACAGCTAGGGGACAGTGCCCAGCTCCGTGGGCACCGGTGCTGCTCGTGGAGGTGGTGCCAGCATTCCTGTGCTGGGCAGTCAGCGGCTCCCAAACCCCACATGGGAGGCTCTAAGGGTGGCAGCACTCAGCAGCTTTCCTGAGAACTCCCAACACAGAGGCTGATGGATGTCTGCCCCTGCAGCAGGGATGGCCAAGGTGAGTCGTGGGGATGGTGCTGCCAGGTGAGCCCTGGGGATGGCAGTGCCAGGTGAGCTGTGGCTGCGGCAGCTGGGTGACATGTTGGGGCTGGAAGCCAAGTAGGCGGCCAGCTGGAAGCAGGGTGAGGCTGGCAGGTGGCTCTGGCTGCTGCACCTATTTATACACCTGTTTACGTCACTGTCCCGCAGAAGTCAGTCACTGCCTTCAGAATACCAGCCTGGGAACAGGTCCTAGGGCTGGGGAATAAAGGACAGACTCTTTGAAAAACAGAAATACACAAAGCTGAGCCATGGAAAACAAATGGATTTTCCCCTCCTTTGAGGGGAGTGAGCTGTCAGGGAGGGGCAGCAGCCGCTTTCCCAGGGGCATCAGGAGAGCGAGGGCAGAGCTGCAGAAACTCCTGCAGTGCTCCAGGCCACTCAGAGCCCCTGGCTCTGAGAGCAGCCGAGCAGGCTCTTGGCACAGTGCTCTGGCGTGAGCGGCAGGAGAGGGTGTGCTCCAAGATCCGCAGCTCCCCGCTGCACAGGCAGGATGGACACAGGGAAAACAAACATGAAAACAACGGGCTCTTATCCGGGGCAGAGCACGAGCAATCCCCACAGAGACATCTCATGATCTGCAGAGCCCTCACACACATCTCCCTGCAGCCCCCCTTCCCAGGCAGGGCAGGTTCTGACGGGCGAGGGAGCCACGCTCGCTCCAAGCACGGATGATTTCAGAGTTTCCTTCGATAAGGGCGCAGAGGGGCCGGGCAGGAGGCCAGCTGAGTCACACAGCACGCCAGGGAGGGATCGCCAGCGGCTTACCAGCGATCCGAAGTGGTTCGGTGCGGGGAGGAATGCGCATCCCTCCTGATCCAGGCTGGGAGACAATGCCAGCGTGGACATGGCCTGTCCTGCACCAGCTGGCACCTCTCGGGAGACTCCTGAGCACCGTCAACCTGCCCGGCCCTGGTACAGCCTGACCTGCAAAGCACACTTAGCGGGGCTTTGCCAAGAGCTACCCCAACTCTGAGCACCTCCGCAGGGACTTAGGGGTCTGGCTTTGTGCTTCCACCTCAAAGGGTCCCCCAGTGCTCTGCAGGTCCCCAGCTCATCCTGTGATAGCACAGGAACAGGTCATGTCCCTTGTTCTCCATTCTCACAGCTATAAGCTTTAGTAACATTAATAAATCTATTCTTGTTTTAAACATCTCCAGGCTCTTCAAAATCAGTCTTGGCTGGGGGAACAGAATAAAAAGGAGAGAGACTGAGAGAGCAACTGACTTTTGGGCTGTACTTATATTTATAGACTTTATCTCAAGCTATTCTGCTGCTCTTATCATCAGCTGAACAACTCATGACTGCACGTTCATCTGCGTGGAGAATTCGGTGACAAGAAAGGACAATGGGCAGAGAGGCCGTGTTTGAACGTGCCCCAGGAGAAAACAGCCAGCATGGCCTGGGATCGCCGCTCCCAGCAGAGCAGCTCGGCCAGCAGCGCTGAGGAGGCTGCGAGACACAACTCAGACCAGTGTGGACAACCCACCATCCCCAGAACAGAAACAAAAAGGTTCCAAAAGGTTTCTCATTCACACGTGTCAGAACCTCAGACAGAAGCTTTATGTGTTTGGAAGATTCGTTTAATGCTGAGTAAGGAAAAATAACTGCTGCCTGCTGAACTTCTCCAGCAGTTCCAAAGCTGCTGCATTTTGGTGCTCAGTACCTGTAAATGGTGCTGATTGTTCACCAGTTTTTTTCTATGAACCCATGGTTCTCCAAATCTCTGTGTTCCCGCCAGGCAGTGCCACACAGCAGCGCTCCGGACACCGCAGCCCACACAGCAGCGCCTGCCCCTCTGTCCCTGGGGAATGGCCCATCCTGGCACTGCAGCCCTTCCCTGCAGCCCAGATCCATGGCTGGGCAGCCAGGGATCAGTGCCAGAGCCACGTTGTGTGGGCAGGAGGATGCAGCACGGCCAGGATGTGCCACAGGTGTCTGGCTGCCTGCTGCAGCAGAATGGAGTGCGGACACCACTGTCACTTCACAGAGCCAGGCTGGCACCCAGCAGGATAGAAGCCACCTGTGAAAAGCCTGGGGGGCAAGCATGGGATGCCACATCCGTAGTCACCAGTGTGCCACCAACAGCATTAGGAAACAAAATATTCCAACAATATCTCAAGAAAAAAGCCAGAAAAGCTGAGTCTTCATACGGTGACTCAAGAGGAAACTCTTAGGTCAGCAGCAGCGCTGCTGCGAGCCGCGGGCTGTGAGACACACAGAACATGGATAACACCCACATCCTCCCAGGGAAGGAGCCAGAAAAGGCAGTAGAAGATGGATGAAAAGCTCCCTGCATGCCTCATGTGCAGCACAAGAAAAAAATATCTTTAAACACATGAAAACAACTTCACCTCTTGTCCCGGCCCCTTGTGCCGCTGTACACAGGCGAATCCTCGGGAAGCATATCTGGGCTGGAAAAAGCCTTCACAAAATATTGCACATTGGTTTGTTTAAGCTGGACCAAGGCTGGTCCAGAGCCCTCCCACCAGCCCCCGAGCTGGCAGGGACAGGGCTGGCTTGGTGCCATTGTCAGCTGCCCCTGCCCACATTCCTGCCCCGGGCTTCCTAAAACAAACCAAGCCCTGGGCACACCTGGGCATGGATGGAGCAGCTGTAACCAGCAGAAGCCAGTGGTCCCTGGGGGGGAGGCTGGGGAGCTCAGGACCGCAGCAGGGAGGGAGTGAGGGACACGGAGCCAGGCCTGGGGCCATCACAGCACAGCCAAACCGCCCTGTGCCCAGCCTGGTGCCTCAGCCACCGGCAAAGCAAACCCAACAGCGACAACTTCCCTGGCCAGAGAGCTGCTTCAGGGGGAGCAAAACACAGCAAACACATCCCCGAGCCCCAGAACACAAGGGTGGGATCCGCCTTGCAGCTGGATGTGGTAGATCCTGTGCTGGCCCCTCATCTCTCCTGCCTGCACTGAGGATACAGCTCTGGCACTGGGGGTGAGTTGGCTTTTGGGAGAGTTTTTGTTCTTTCTTCTGCTATTGTGTTTTAGTCTCTGGTTAAAGTGTGTCTGGTTTAGATTTGCACCAACTGGAGCCCTAGTTCTGTGCTCAGAGTCTGCAGCCCAGGAGCAGGAGCTGCTTCATCAGCGGCTGTTGGCTGCAGAGACCCCCTCTGCCCACCCGTGCTGAGGACGCCTGCAGGCCACAGATGCTCCCAGGGAGAGCTGAGGTCTGGCTGTGGGTGTGATGTCTCTTGAGACAATTAGAGCTGGGAAGTCAGGAGACAATTTTACAAGTTACCAGCAGTAACTGGTGCCCTTACCGGCTGAAATCCCCAGGTAGGATGAGGAAGACCAGCAAGGAGCCGACAAGTATAAGAGATCACATTATTGGTGGAGGAGAGTGATGTATTTTCCAGCAGGTGATTTCCCCCCTGCTCCATACTGTCTCATGGCTAAGCTGTCTTTGTAGGACAGGATGTTGTCACTGCAACACCTCAGTGCCCAGCTGTGCCTCCCAGCAAAGCTGATGCCTGCCTGGAGAGCTGCAGCCTCTCCTGGGGTGGGACAGACTCCTTCTTCTTCTCCCTTTCCTGGAGAAGCTTTAGGGTTGTTTGGACACAGTACCCAGGATTTGGCTGTAACATACTGCAGGAACAGATTCCAGCCATTGTTCCCACAGCCTTCCCATGAACCAGCACATGAATTTCTGGGGAACTAGGCAGACAGGCCACTCTGGGTGGCTTCGATCCCATTAAAATAACCTGTTCCAATGCCACGCTGCTTCCCACACTCCACAGCATTAAACCCCCGGGCACCACATCCAACGACAGCACAGAAACCTGCCCAGAACGGGTCTGCCACACTGAGGGACACAGCGTTCCCTGAGGGGACACGCCAGTTCCCACACACAGCACTGCAGGACCTGCAGGGATGATGATGATGGCAGGACCTTCCCTGGGTGCCCAGGGAACCCCATTATTGGGGAAGAGCCCACACAGTCCCTACACATTCCTTTATCACGTTATCCTTCAGAATGACGTGCTCACAGTACCGGGGGAGGCTGGGAACTGCCAGCACAGTCCCAGGCACTCTGCAGAGCTCCACACTGGACAGAAATCAAGTGCAAAACCATGTACGCAACATTTGCATGAGAACTCAAAGCTCTTTGAGCTTCAAAGGACAATTTTCACCATCACAGCACTCACAGGTACTAATGAGAAAAGCCTCGATCTGACATTTCTCCAACTCCATTTGATATTTAATTGGGAGAGAAGATCAAAGACCAGGGGAAATAGGTGGGTTTGCACTATCACACACACAGCAGAGCGCAGTGAGCTGGAGAGATTAAAGAAACTCACACTGAAGCACAGAAAGAAACTGCTGTAAAGCAGCCATTCTTACAGCCACAGTGATGCCATGGAGTCACAGCTTCTGACACCTCGGTGGCCTCGAGTGTGTGCCCTGAGCGAGGCTCCTCTGTCACACCAGTGCTGCCACGGCGAGCTCTGGGCATGGACAAGCTGCTGTTGGAGCTGAATCCCCAGTGCCTACATCAGGCTCTGATCCTGGCCAGCCCAAGGGGATGGGCACCAACATAAAGGGACAGACACCTCCCAGTCCTTCTCCCTCCCTGACCAGGGACAGGCCACGGTGGTCTCAGCACTGTCAGTACAATGTGTGGGACCAGCATCATCACTTGGCACTGCCAGTGATTCTCTGCACTCCTGGCACAAAAAACAAGGGACGCAGCCAACTTTACAACAAAAATAATTCCCATTTCTGACTCAAAGTATTATTTTCTATTATTGGCTTTCACACCCAAGACTGTTAAAAATGAACAATATTATTCTCTGCTTTAGTCAGTTTAATTCCTCACCTGGTAATACCTCATACTTTGTCCCCTTATGGTGTCCCATGTAATTGTGACTACTCAGCCGTTGGGGAGTGTCAGTCAACAAGAGAAAATACCACACTCAAAGGCAGCACTGGTGGGGCTGTGACTGCAGGACGACCCTCACCAGCACATGGTGGGCTGCAGGCCTCCGGAAGAGCTTCACCCCTGGAATTTGTTCCAGCTGGTGACACATCAGCTGGGTAGAGGGAACGGAACCAGTTTCTCTTAATCCATGAAAGGCCACAGGAGTTTAAAGCCCCCCAAAGAGCCCCCCTCATTGAGGTAACCTGGCCTTGAATACTTCCAGGGATGGGGCAGCTACAGCTTCTCTGGGCAACCTCTGCCAGGGCCTCATCACCCTCACATGGAAGAATTTCTCCCCATTATCCCATCTAACTCTGCTCTCTTTTGGTTTGAAGCCACTCCCCGCTGTCCTGTCACTCCATCCCTTGTCCAAAGTCCCTCTCCACCTTTCTTGTAGGCCCCTTCAGGTACTTTCCCCTCTATCCTCACTGGATCTCACTCTCCTGATGGGACCACCACCACCTTTGCATCCCAGCAGCTGAGGGCACCTCCATCCCACCCTGTCAAGGGGCACAGAGGGATTGTGAGCCATGGCTGTCCGAGTGGACATTGGGATCTGCCAGCTGCCAGCTGGTCGTGGCGAGGCCACAGCCAGTGAGTACTCCAGATTCCCACCCACAGCTCCACAAGGATAGTATTCAGAGATATATCTATTTTTTTAAGTTTTCTGTTAACTAAACACAGGGAGCTGATGGAAGCCCAGGCAGGATTGGCCCCAGCACCTCCCTGGCAGCCTGCTGGATCAGCAACAAAAACACCCCACAGCATTTCAGGCAAGAAATCCTCATCCCTGGGGGTTTTTGGTGTTGTCTGGGTGTGCTCTGCTTTCTTCTGCTTCTGCCCTTCCTCCCTGGCCAGTCTCCCTGTGCGGGGTCTGCTGACCCAGCGAAATCCCTCACATCCCTGTGCACCACAAACACTGAAAAGGGAAATGCTTTCGAACAAAGTGATGAAGAAAAGCATTTCCATTAACAAGCAAATTTGTTTAAATCCCTCTGATGTCCATTCCGTTGGGGTTTTTGTTTTGCCCTGGACCGCGCAGAGATTTGGATTTTTGTACCCACGTTAGATCTCACAGCCCTGTGACGTCAACAGTTTCAGTCACACCAGCTTTTGTCTCTGCTGCTTCCAGATGGGCAAACATGGGCTATTCCGGCCACGGCCTCGATAACAAGGAAGCTCTGAATTATTCTGAACAAAAGGGCAGCAGCTAAACCTATTAACACCAACTGAAACCAACCAGCTGGCAGGAAAGCCGTGTGCGACCAGCGCGGATTGTCTGTGTCCCTCCACTGCCCCCATGGATGCTCTGCTGGCCTGGGCCTGGATTCTACTGCATCGATAGAGAATCATGGAATCATTTGGATTGGAAAAGACCTTTACGATCATGCAGTTCAGGAAGGCCAGGCAGACGACCCAGGGAAGGTGTGTATGAAGGTGTATCTACAGCTGGGGGGAGGGAAAACAAATCTAAGCAGTCAGAAGGTCAGTGTCAAACACGTGGGACTTGGTGGTTTCAGGTGACACAACCTGGCCCAGGTGCTCTGGTGATCTGTCAGCACTTCTGGACAGGCGACTCCCGCAAAGTCAACACTGAAATCGACACTTCATTGGGAAAAATGCTCACCGCGATTTAAAGAATGACACAACAACGACAACAAAAGGAAGATTCCAGCAGCGCTCTGCAGGGCCCCTCTCATGCCCACAGTGGTCCCCCAAGGTGATGAGATGCCCAACCATGAACCTGCCACGCTCCCCCCGCGCTTGGGAGATGCAGAATAACGGAGCACCTTCCCCGGACAGGGATCACTGTCCCCAAACGAGCACACGCCTGGGACGGCTCGGCCGCTCCCGCCGCCGGTGTCAACCCAGCGGGACAAGGGATCCGGCGTGTCCCTGCGTGGGGACAGCTGCGGGTGGCCCCGGGGGCGGCACTGCAGGGACACGGACACGCCGGGGGTGGCGGCCGCTGCCCGGGGAACGCCAGCCCTCCCCAGAGCGATGCAGGGCACGGGCCCAAAGCGGCTCCAGCACGGGGCTGCAGGCGATGCCCAGGGAACGGGACACACCCCAGTGACCGGCCGAGCCCTGCCCGGACCCCCGCCCCGGCCCGCTCACCGCGGATGGCGGCGATGAGCGCGTTGCCGTCCTTGATCACCTCCTTGATGAACTTGTTGGTTCGCTCCAGCTCCTGCTCGTAGCACTTGAGGCGCTCGCGGAAGTCGGGGCTGTCCAGGTAGCAGTCGCTGAACTCCAGCGGCGGGTGCCCCATGGCCGCGGCGCGGCCCGGCTCCGCCGCTCTGCGCCTACGGAGCGCTGCCGCTGCCGCCGCCGCCCCGGGCGCCCCGCGCCGCCG